>JBAMJV010010221.1:0-182956 GCA_037951105.1 Echinarachnius parma | reverse complement strand
CCAAAAGTGAAAAAATGTGAAAGGTGCCCTTAGGCAAAGTGGCCTTGCCCTAAAAATGACGGAATTTAAGGCCTGCGAGTGATTATCTTTCCCTTCTCCATTCTATAAATGCCGAGCGCCTGACTAGGAGGCAGAAGCTACCATTTCTAAAATGTTTGGTATGACCCGGTCTGGGTTCAAACCCAGGACCTCCCATGCATGAGGCGGACACTCTTTAAAGGACAATGAAATCCAGACAAATTGTTCTATGCACTATAAGACACTAAATATAATGAATAGTCTCTGAAAATTTGAGCACAATCGATCAAGAAATAAGAAAACTATGGCTCTTTGAAAAGAGCCATGTATTTCTTCGAGCGACTCAAATTGCCAACGCACTCTAGCAAAGTTGTGGACAACTCCCCATACATTTTGTACACAAAATTTCAGTTTTGTTCAATTTTCTCAAAATGTATGTTTACCCTTCGTTCGAGTTCAACATAAGTGTTGTAGAATGCTTTTATACATAACATATCATGAGTTGGGGGAATGGAAAATGTGACTATGAAGAAAACTGTAAAAATGGAACATTTGTGTACAAAACATATGGGGAGTTGTCCACACACTTATCAGAGTGCGTTGCCAATTTGAGTTCCCCATAGGAATAAATGGACATCTTCAAAGTGCCGTAGTTTTCTTGCTTCTTACCCGATTATGCTCTAACTTTCAGAGATTATTCTTCTTAATCTCTTCAAGACTATGAAAGCAACATTTTGCTTGGGTTTCATTGCCCTTTAACTGCTAAGCAAGCATGCTCTGTAATAAAGTTCATATGTGATCTGTTGTAATATTTGTTGGTATCTCTTGGCCCCGTTTCATAAAACTGACAATTATAACTACACTGCTGACAGCCAATCAGCATGGAGCATTAGAGCTGTTGGTATTTACAATAATTGAATACTTCCAACAATCCAACAGTTTTATGAAACAGGGACCTGATCTTCGTATTTCTGAATTCTTCAAACCACAGCTTTCCTGTATTTATATTTACATTGCCAATGGTACTGGTCAACATATGTGAAAAACTAATAGTAGGATAGGCAAGTCAGATGTAAGTGTAATTATCTAAGCATGCAGAATAGTATGTGAAAATACTGATAAAGAAATTAAAGAGAAAACTGGCTTCATAGAATTGTGACGTACTGCTTTCATTTGTAATTCATAGCTATTTTCGTACCTTGATAATTTAACAAAAACTTTTGTAAGAGTATTACCAAGCTAATATTAAACTGATATTTCACCTCTAAGCTGAAAAGTTTTGTTTTTAAACTGATGATTACTGATATTGTTTTCTTGTTAATTTTGCAGGAACTACCTGGCAGACCTACTTTCCCAAGATGGCTACCTTGTCCCAACCAAAGAACATGAGGAAGCACTCGGCATTGACTTAGGTGAGAAATGGGATTACTTTTAAAGACAACTATTGTTTGTTGATCAGTAAAAGATTATTGGAGTGATGATTTGTCTTTGACACTTTTGATTGAGACAAATTATTGATAACTTTTGACTCAAGATATCAAAACAAATCCAGAAATCTAGAACTGTGAGTAACCAAAAAAAAGATTCCTGCCTTTCTTTTAGTTGTCTCTGTTAGCAAAAGAAGACTAGAAGTTTTCAAATTATCATTTGTATTTATTCACAAAACTAATTCCAGTCTTTTATTTTAGTTGTCTATGTTAGCAAAACAAATTATTAGAAGTTTTCAAATTATCATTTGTATTTATTCTATCTTAATTAGAATTGGAGGAAATGGACGGCCCGATCCCATATGCCATCCAGGCATTCTGGACGCCTTTCCTCGACCATCTCCGCCCGCTTTCCCTCGAGCCGTTTCTGGTCGGCGCAATCGTCCAGCAGCTGTCCAAGATTGATGGACCTCAAAGAACACCCAACGGGCCAGTGGGAGTATCTGATGGTAACAAGATGATGCTGGATGGGCCAAAGGGTGATATTGAGACGGTTTGCTGGTACCTGCTTGGTTGGGCCAAGGAACTCATCAAACGGGATGGTGCATCATCGGCAACAGGTGAGTTTGAAACAAATTTATTAAAAAAGCAAAATCACTAATGATAGAACAAAACAGAGAAATACAAAACATTTCTTACTACTTTTGGGATGATATGATGGCAACAAGATGATGCTTGATGGGCCGAAGGGTGCGGTAGAGACTGTATGCTGGTACCTGCTTGGCTGGGCCAAGGAACTCATCAAACGAGATGGGGCATCATCAGCGACAGGTGAGTTTGAAACAAATCTATTAAAAAAGCAAAATCACTAATGATAGAACAAAACAGAGAAATACAAAACATTTCTTTCTACTTTTGGGATGATATGATGGTAACAAGATGATGCTTGATGGGCCAAAGGGTGCGGTAGAGACGGTTTGCTGGTACCTGCTTGGCTGGGCCAAGGAACTCATCAAACGAGATGGGGCATCATCAGCGACAGGTTTGAACAAAAATTAATTAATGATTTTAAGGTAAAAAAAAACTCTTAACAGAAATGAGAAACATTTCTGCTACTTTAACCTTTGATATCATTTTATGGCTAGAAGACTTCGGTTAAAAGGTCGGAACGAGCTAAAGAGATTGTTACCTGGTACCTGGGATAGAGAACAGATCAAACGGAATGGGCATCATCAGAAACATGTAGGCTTCACTACCTTTTATGGATTTTTTTATAGTTGAAATAACAAAAAACATTTTATACAAATGTTTACTGCCTTTGGGGTCTTCAGAAGGCTCAGAGACTGTTCTTGGTTGGCCTGTGCTGGGCCTGTGCAGACAATCTTTGACAATCTTTCTAACTGTCCTGTTTATTTTGTTTTGTGATTACAGGCAATGTTTGCGTGGAGCCCCCACCGACAAAGAGGTACAAGAGAATGTCTCCCTGGAACAAAACAGTTGAAACTTGTGTGGTGAAACCAACAAAGCACTCTTTGGAACTTCTACCATGGTACGTTTATAATTACAGTCGAACCTGTTTATTGTGGCCACTGTAGACAGGTGACCTCTATAGACAGGTTCCATGTCCCTGTACTGGTAAACCTGTGTAAAGTGACCACCAAAGGGAAAAAACATCGAAAGTGGCCACTGTAGACAAGTGACCTCTATAGACAGATTTTGTAACACTGTACTGTCAAACCTTTGTATAGTGACCACCCAAGGGAAACAAGAAAAGTGGCCACTATAGACAGGTGATCACTGTAGACAGGTTCTATAACATTGTTTTCCTCTGTAAGGGATCACTTTTGGTGGCCATTATAGGCAGGTTATCTGCTATTGACAGGTGGCCACTAAGACAGGTTTGACTATATAAGCAATTAAACTGACTAGATACTTTGAATTTGGTCAAAAATAACAAAGAATTTGGTGTGGTTTGCTCCATTTTTAATTTATTCAAGGCAGTAATTTCTGATCATGATTTGTCGACATTAAAAACAAGGAACAGGCAAGTTATGTCTCAGTTACCGACAGAATGTCTCATTTTCTATTAAATCCGTTCCTTACTAGTTTGTGCAATCCCAATAGAGGTTATACAGGGTCTACCAAGTTCATGTAGGCAATTGGTTAATCACATCTGAATGATATATATATTTACTTGTTACAGATTTTTATATGGCAACTTCTTACTAAATGTTTCAATTTTGTTCATTGATACAGTGTGATGCCTATGGCTGACGACCCACCGCTCTCCAAAGCCAGACAGGAAAAGATCCTGGGAGCTGTCCGGCTAATGGTCAAGGGGCTTAACGGCCTCGCATCACCCTCCACCCCTTCAATTGGTCACCCGGGCTTGCCAACTCCTTCCAATAGCCCACCTACCCCCTCTGACGATTCCACCAAAAAAGATGGTGCTATCGTTTTGCCCCCCTCGAATGGCCTCCCGACCATGGAGGAGATGGAACGTCTGATTGATATGGGAAAGAAGAGGACGGATCGCAAGAGACTGGCGGAGATGTTGATGATGGAGGAGGGAAAGGAGGAGGATGGGAGGGAGAAGACGGAACCTAAATTTGGAGGAGATGGACAGGTGGTGGAAGCGTGGAGTGTCTGCAAAGGTAAGCACCTCCTTTCTGCATGACTCTTTATGTTTCTTTGTTGTGTGTACTACAGTCAAACCTCTTTATAATGAGGTCCTTGGGACCATGAAAATGACCTTGTTATATCAGGTACCTGATATATCAGATAGAAAACAATATAATATAAAGAGCTGGGACTTATAGAGAAAGAAATTACCTTGTTATATCAGAGCTCTTTATAATGAAGTTCCACTGTATAAGTTTTTAGACAATTCCCAGTGTAAATTTGTAAACAATTTTCCAAAGAAGATCACGACTTGTTGTCCATTAAAGGTAAACAAGATTATTGGTTATTTCTGTTTTTTGTGAGGTTTTGTTTGTTTTTTAATTCACGTGAAAGTAATTAAAGTACTTATGAGATGGCCATTTAAGAGAAAATACAATTTTTCCCTTTTGCTCAAATGTTTACTAAAACTTTCAATGATCATTTCTCTGTTTAGTGTTTTCCTTTAATTCGTTACTTCTTATTTATTTGCACAGATGATGTGGACTGGAGGAACGTCCCACTGGGTATGTTGCCAGGGCAACCATTAGACCACACCCTCTTCGAGCTGAGCGGGCCGACCGAGCGCAAGACTAAACGAAAGCATTAAAGGATTTTTTTCCCATTTTTTATTGAGACCCCCTTCCCACCACCTACATCCTCTGTGAGCTGAGAGAGCAAAACAAAACAAAAGAACTAAAGGATATTTTCATGTTGAAAAAAAAAAAGTTTTGAGAGCCCTCCCTCCCCCCAACAAAAAGGTCTCCATTTGTTTCCCCCCCCCCCCCCCCCCCCCCCCCCACCACTAGAACTACACTAGTGTAGCTCCTCTGTGAGCTGAGCGGGTTGACAATGAACAAAATTACACAAAAATTGTTCTTCTCAATTTTGATTATTTATGCTTGGGACAGGCCTTAAATCGTCACTAGCCGACAGACACAGCCTCTGAACACTAGCCTATATTACCCCACCCCTCCTAGAAACACTAGTGTTTCTCCCCTCTCCCAGGTGTACACCATATGTGGTTCCCCCCAAAAAAAACAAAAAACAAAAAAAAACAAAAAAACAAAAACTTCACTAGTGTTCATACAGTCAGAGAATACTGTCTTCCACTTTTGCAGACAATTTTTAACTTTTGGTTTGCATCCATTTTGTCTGCAATTCATTTAGTTTTTTGTGATGCATCATTTTATCATGTCATTCCATCTAAATTATAGATACATTCATCATTAAAGTGATCTAGTAACTTTGTTAACATGTTCCAAAACTGAGCAAGGATGGATAAAATATGTATTTCTCTCATCTGACCTGTCCACCTAGTGATGTGTGAACATTTCATGATGAATGTCATATGACCAAGTAATAAGCAAAAATGCAAATTGTTATTTAATAGTTAATGAATGCTTTGACCTTGCAGACAGTTATAATTCTCCTCTAGATAATTACAAATCTGAACATTTCAATCCTGGTAACAAAAAAGAAATTTGGAAAACCAAAACATGTTCCATGCTTCTATTGATAATATGAATACAACAGGGTATGTGAGAACCACTAAAGTTCCAGTAAGTTGTGAGGATTTTGACAATGTTACTAGATCCCCTTTAAATAGTTCATGTGAAACTGGCCATGTGTGCTTCACAATCACGTGCATTTAATTCATGTATATCGTCATAACTTCTTTTGAACATTTATGTTTGGAAAGGAGTCAGAATATTTAAGTGTCAATAGCAAGAATGTTCATGTCTGGTCTGCAGAAGGTTACATTATGTGTGTGGGATTATGTTATTTGACAACGTAAAGGTAACAATATTTATCTTAACCTCTTCAACATAACTGTTCTTTTTTTGTTTGAGGTTTAATTTTAATTGTGACATTTCATTGCATGTAGGATTGTGGTTGGAGAAGTTATGTTAAGTAAACTATTGGTAAATATTTGTGTGCAACTACAGTCAAACTTGTATATAGTCGCCACCGAGGGGGAACAAGAAAAGTGGCCTCTGTAGGCAAGTGACCTCTATAGACAGGTTCTATCGTTTTCCATTGTTTGCCTCTGCAGGGGACCACTTTTGGTGGCCACCATAGGCAGGTTGCCTGCTATAGGCAGGTGTCTACTATGACAGGTTTGACTGTAGGGGATCACTTTTGGTGGCCACCATAGGCAGGTTGCCTGCTATATACAGGTGGCCGCTAGGACAGGTTTGACTAGTTATAAATGGGCATGCATACATATAAAGGTAGTACAAGCATTATTTTGGATACAGTATTGTAGATTTATGTACATGTCTGAAAATGAGGGTACATGTACCATCATGGCAGATATTTTTTGTAAATCATTGAAGCAGTATTAGTCTGTGGGCCAGAGGGGCCTACCGATCACCCCCCCCCCCCCCCCCCCCCCTCCATAATCTGATGACTTGGGTGTCATTTTGTTCATTGATATGTCCAATGTTAGAACAAAAAATGTTAACAAGGAAACTCATTTGGTCTGTTTTCTCACTCATATTTGCACAAATATTCAAACTCACTCAGTGCTCGACTTACAGGGTTAACATTCAATGAATAGTCTGAACACATTATTATGTAGCGCAAAGTATTCCCTAATCACTGTGAAAGTCACATTCAGAGGGAGTTTTCACCTTCATTACACCCTACAAAATATTAAATACTCCAGGAATGTCATAAATTTCATCCCATGAAATGTGAACTTGCATAATAATGCTAAAACCCATCAATTTGTCAACATAAAAAGCTCATTGTCAGAATTGTAAGGTTGGTTACATTTCATTAAATAGCGCCCTCATGTGTTGATATTTCAGTTATTGCCCCACTAGCTTTACATCTGTGCCAAATAAGAGTGATTGGTCTTCAAATAAAGGAATGAAAGAGGGAACACTATGTACCCCTAGAAAACATGGCCATTATATGCTTTAAAATTACATGTGGCACATGGTGATTATTTAATCAAACTTATGCACAGTAGGCCTATATTCAAAGGAAAGTAGTGTTCCTGATTTGAATGCACTTTCAGAAATAGAAAACATAAACTTTAGCTCAAGGCCATCATGATCATGGTGAAAAAACTTTATTTATGAAAATTGTTTTGACACTTATTCTTTTATATGCAAATTTTAGGACCTTCTGGCTCTTCTGCTTTCATAAAACATAAGTATCAGCCAAATTTGGTCAATAATGAAATGAGAGCACTTATTGCAAGCTCGATTTTCACCAACCCTATCTAGAAATCTAGCAATAAATGAAATGGTGCTATTTTTACACACCTCAGAACAATAAGTGAAAAAATAGACCAAATTATTTTGTTTCTTTTAAACATTTGTTGGATCATGGGGGGGAGGTAAAACCGATAGGCTCCTCTGGCCCACAGACTACAAGTATATTATAAAGCCATGAATAAAAGATCTCAATTCCTGGTAAAACCAATTTTCCTTGCCCATTTTTATCTATTTTTCTTACTTGAAAATGATTGTGTAGATGGTGGGGTTTGTTGATTCGTGAACAATATGGGACCCTTTGGCAAACTACCCTAATCCTGGCATTTTCGCTTACTGTTACTTTGTGTCACTTTTAGTTTCACTAATAATGGAAAAAATGTTTTTGAAACGACTATCAATGGTTTTTACTGAACGCTGGAGGATGCAATGTTTAACTGTCCCAAAAAACATGGCAGCCTCCAGTGTTCATTCAAAACCGATAGTGGTTTCAAAAACATAGAAGCGACAGGAATTGTGCACATCAGAAAGAGCAAGCAAAAATGCCAGCGTTTAGCTCCCCTTTAATAAAAAGGTTTTATGTGGCAACAGGTCACATTATGTCACATTATGTCACTGGGCAGCAAGTGCCTTTCTAATGTTCATTTACAGATATATTCAGTAGAACCTTGTGATATCGGTTGGGGTAGAAAATCAAAAGAATATAAAGCACTAAATAGCAGACAATCAAAAAAGTACAACACTAAAATTAGGGGGATTCATATGAATGAGATTAGGCATCTACCAACCTTAATTATTGGTCGACGAGCTGTCGGGAACTGTGAGGAAACCAAGTCATTCAGCTTGATAAAGTCTCTAGATGGCGACGAAAGCTTGTCAACCAATAATTAAGGTTAGTATCTAGATGGCTTATCTTATTCATAAGCAAAAATGTATTTTACTATAGGGTTTTGTTTTGACAAACCTCATGTATATAACAAGGTTCCACTGTAACATTTTCTTGGAAAATGTAGGCAACTGGCAAAATGTACATTATCAAAATAAAATAATAACTCGTAAAATAACAAATCAAAAGACGTTACATGATTACAAGGAGGTTTCCCCACCGACAATCTGTTTTTTATTATGTTCTCTATACATTATACATATAAACAAAATGTCATACCAATTTTTCAAACATTTCCCCTGTGAGCAAGGGAGGGGCATCAGTCAAAGTAACTCGCAGTACAGGCTGATCCCATTCATCTCGTAAAGCATGGAGGCTGCATCATATTGTTCAAAACCTGGATGTTAAATGTTTGCTTAAATGTTTTGTTCGGGTTTGATGTAACATTTTGGCGCGAACAATTAAAAATCCGCGTTTCCAAAAATATAATGGCAGCCTCCATGCTGTATGTAATGAATGGAATTAGCCACTACTATGAGTGATTTTGGATAACGCTTCACCCTTGCTTTTTAGCAAATATTGAAAATATAAGCATGAAATTGTGTTTTAATGTGTAGAGAACATAATTAAAAGTAAAACAAAGGTGGGAAATCTTCTCCTTGAAGTTTATTTACTACTTTTAATATACACAATTGTTATAAAAGGTTATGCATTTATAATACACCGATGACTGTACATTTCAACAAACATTTTCCATTTCTAGTGCATTGTACTAGAAAATGAAAATAATATAATTTTTTCAACATATATGATGACTTCATGAACAGAATTAATTTCATTCGAGGACTAAAGCCTGGAGAACAGAAAGCAATTGTGACCTTACACCAAACGACCATTAAGTCGCGGTGGTAGTTTCTCTTTTATTAGCTGAAATAGTAAATAAGTCAATAGGACATTTTTAGTGTCAGAAATCATGTTTAAATATGCTTCTTCATAAACATGATCAGATTACAGCACTTGAATGCCGCAGAGCTGCCAACCTCTAGAACATGAAATCAGTACTCTCAAGGCTCAAAATCAGTAATTTCCTACGCGGCTCTATGAACTATAAGTTTAGTGAAACGGTTACACGACGGTTAACCGACCGTCATCGGCAAAAACGTTTAGCAGAACGGGTAACCGAAAGAAAAAAAATGGCACGTTGAACCCTGCTAATCTCTATTGCCTATAGTGAAAGTGAAGGTATTTTACATGTATCACAAATAAACAAAACAAATAAACAAATGGTAAGAGAATTAATGATAGGGAGATTGAAAAAACGGACAGATATCGGATATATCCGGGGGAAAAGAAAAGAAGAAAATTAAAAAAAATAAATAAAATAAAATTTCCCGTAATTTTTAAAGGGATAGTTGAGTTTTGGTAGAGAGGGCGCTAGATCACTTTTTTTGTGAGGTAATGAAAAACTGAGTGTAAAATTTGAAAGAGCATAATATTTAAATAATAAAATCATCTTTATTTGATCAAAATCGGTTCAGAGACGGCTGAAATATCCATAAATATAACAATTTGTAATAAACCTGGGGCCCCAGGTTTATTAGATAATTTTGAACCAGCCGTTAAAAATTCAAAAAAATGCTTCCTCTTTTCAAAAAGTGACAAAATAGGTATTTAGATAGTTGTTGGTTATTTCTCTATCTAATCACTATTTCAACAAAGCATCACATGCACAATATTTTATTCAAAATGGTTGAAACCGATGAGTGTTTAGAGAGCGCCCTCTTACGTTTTAACTGCTCTTTTTGAATGATAACATGATCTTTACTACGTCATTTGTAATTTTGTGTTCCTTTCTAGTTATAACTATTAGTTTGTAATGTAATGATGCAGGTTTTGGTTACTAAAATTCAGTTTCACCAAAACTGTACTCTCCTTACCAGAACTCAACTATCCCTTTAAGCGGCATTCCGTACTCCCGTAATGGTTGTCAATTTCCGTACCAATTACGGAAAATCCGTACTAGTTGGCAGCTATGGAATGGCCATCGAACTTCGAAGTGGCCCATTTTCTCCCTAATTTTTAAATTGCTTAGTCATGTTCCAAATCGTTGGCGCTCATTTTGAGAGGGTTTGCTTATTCAAATTATGACAAATAATATACCATTTTCTTGGCCATGTCTTCTACTTTAATGTCATGTGAAAATCAACACAACCATTTTCCCCGAAATTGTGGTGAACGGTCATAGTTGATAAAAAATGAAATTACATACAGATATTTAATGATAGACATAAAGCAATGTTTGTGAGTCTCAAATAATCATACTTCCATTTTAAGATGTTCAAGGCCGTTTGATTTTGGTATGAGAATTTTCAGGACCAGTCCAGAATTGGTTAAGATGTTCACAGGAAATGTCATACAGCAAAGTAAATTGTTCACCATCACCAGAAAAAAGTACTAGGTTGATATGATGCAATATTAGAAACCACATTCTCTACATTCACAAATTATGAACATTCTTAGTTCAAATAAGCAACAACAATATCTGCTTTAAAGTGATCCATGAACTTTATATTTTTCTCAAAAGTGAAGTACCGGTATCCAAATTTGGATACTATGGGGGATTTAGTCTCCGCATTTGGATACGGTCGAAAGCATCTACAGACATTTTAAAATCCGATATAAATATATCCATAATTAGGAAGACATTTGAACAAGCCAAACAACAAGGTACAAGTGAAGCGTGAAAGATCCAAATGATTTTGGTTGAATGTTCACAAAGTTAATGGATCACTTTAACCAACTGAGGCAAATTAGATTTTTATATTAATTTCTCTAGTGATCCTTGTTCAAGGTATTTCAGACACCTATGCGAACAGGGAGTTTCTGATTTTTACATCTAGAATGTGAAATAGCTGAGAACAATTGGCTGCGTCAATAGTTGTGATGTCACAATGCAATATTTTATTGCTGCCACTTCAAATTTAAATAATAAGATATCAATTTTTAAACTTTTGATCACAAAAAATGGATATCTTATGAATTACCAATACAGATAAACTTTCATTATTATAAAACATGTTGTAATAATTATAGTGGCGTCTTAGAATTATAGCTGCGCACATGCCTGGGCGCTAATGCAGTTTTGCACAACTTTTTTTTCTTCTTTTTTTTTTTGCATCACTGTATTTGTCTTGAAATACAACTAAAATAGCCCATATTACTCACTGCATTTTGTCCTTATCCCTCGATGGTCTCTTGTAAATTATTTTGATCAACATTTAAACCTTTTGGCGACCTTTTAATTGATGGTTTTAAAAGCGTCGCGGCAACGGCTTCGCGGTCGCAAATCGAAATAGCGGAACTTCACGAGCAGCTCTGTGCGAAACTGCATCAGCGCCCATGCCTGTCACAATGTGACATTCCTAGTGCTATGATGACAATGGTCATCATGTACAGTTAAAACACACACAATGACATTGCGTAATTTCTCAACTCCCCTGGGAGCATACTAACTATATGCTGTAAAGGGCACAAGGCTAATGAATCACCTTATCATTGAGGAAGATGAGAAATATGATTTTGTGAATACTTTTCTAGTGGCCCGAAACATGAATCTGGTGGCCCCAAACAAAGACCGACATTAACAAATTCGGTTATATTTGATTGCTCGTTAGGGCCACTGGAATTTAGCATCAATACATTTTGGTGGCTTAAAGCTGATTTAGCTAGCAGACCAGTGCTAATTTTGAGCACTGCAATATTGTGTAAGTTAATCCATTGACTAAAATAACCAAGGTTTAAAGTAAGCCAAGGTAAAAAGTTATCCTCTGATGGGAGTTTGGGCATATCAGTCCAAGCCTCTATGGAGTACCAACGTGTGGGGTCACAGGTCATTGCCATGAGAAATGGTTCTAAACAATGTCAGGTAAGCCATACATTCCTGCCCCAGTGGTTGCTAAGCAGGCGATCATCCAGCTCTAACCCATTGTCAAAAAGCCAGAATCAAAAGAACAAATTATCAACCACCATCACCAGGCTAAAACGAATGTTGTGACATCACTGCTTTGGTACCCTATTCTACTATAGCCTGTTCACACCCATTGTATTCCAGGCAGTTGATGTAGGTCTGCTAAATGCTCCAGTTAATGTAACTGTGGATGAACATGAACATGTAGTTAACTGCTGTAATCAAAACTCCATTTGCCGATCTGAAAAAAGAAGAAAATGGACAAAGAAGAAGGAAAAGGAAAGTAAGAGATGTGCAAAAAATTGATTTACTTTATCTCCAATAACAAACTATGTCATTTATGAAATCTTACTTGCCCGGCATCAAATTGTAATTGCACCGGGCAATAGGGCAAGTGCCAGTGTCGAGCTCCGGTTTAGGTAAAGGTATTATTTATTATGCAACAAAGATTGAGAGTAAAACTAACTATATCTGTCTGAATAACTAGGACATTTATTCATCCATCATTTCTAGGACTTACACATCAAAGTTCTTAACCTGTTCCCTACTAGATTTTGCAATCCCACCTGGTTCCCATAAGCAAGGGGTAGATTTTGCAATCCTCATAGAGCTAAAACAGGACCAGCCAGGTTCCTGTAGGCTATGTGTTAACCTGTTCCCTACTAGATTGTGCCATCCCCATACAGTTAATAAAGGACCCATCAGGTTCCCATAGGCAATGGGTTAACCTGTTCCCTACTATATGTTGCAATCCCCATAGAGCTAAAACAGGCCCCACCAGGTTCCCATAGGCAATGGGTTAACCTGTTCCCTATTAGATTGTGCAATCCCCATAGAGTTAA
This sequence comes from Echinarachnius parma, assembly GCA_037951105.1. Taxonomy (NCBI): domain Eukaryota; kingdom Metazoa; phylum Echinodermata; class Echinoidea; order Clypeasteroida; family Echinarachniidae; genus Echinarachnius; species Echinarachnius parma. The sequence goes on along the minus strand of JBAMJV010010221.1, from coordinate 169,931 downwards.
TACAGGACCAACCAGATTCCAGAAGGCAATCGGTTAACCTGTTCCCTATTATATTTTACCATTCCCATAGAGTTAATACAGGCCCCACCAGGTTCCCATAGGCAATGGGTTAACCTGTTCCCTACTAGATGTTGCAATCCCTATAGAGTTAATACAGGCCCCACCAGGTTCCCATAGGCAATGGGTTAACCTGTTCCCTACTAGATGTTGCAATCCCCATAGAGTTAATACAGGCCCCACCAGGTTCCCATAGGCAATGGGTTAACCTGTTCCCTACTAGATGTTGCAATCCCCATAGAGTTAATGCAGGGCCAGCCAGGTTCCCATAGGCAATGGGTTACCCTGTTCCCTACTAGATTATGCCATCCCTATAGAGTTAATACAGGTCCTACCAGATTCCAGAAGGCAATGGGTTAACCTGTTCCCTATTAGATTTTACCAATTCCCATAGAGATAATACAGGACCAGCTAGATTCCGGTAGGCAATGGGTTAATTTTTAGTTACGTCTATCACTCATTGAGCATGGTAGCTTAGTGGTTAGAATGTCCGCTTCATGCAAGGGAGGTCCCGAGTTAGAACCCAGACCGGGTCATACCAAAGACTTTAAAAATGGTACCTTCAGCCTTCTAGCCAGGCACTCAGCAAAGGAAAGTTCACACAAGTTACGAGAGGACTGGCCCCCTTCTGTAGCTTTCGCTACATTTAGTAGATGTGTGGCCTAGGGCTAATGAATCGAAGATAGGCGTCGCCTTATATGCCAAAATTGGCAAGGGAAGGACTAACACTCACCACTTTGTTCCAACAGTTTCCCCTTCCATGTCTTCTCCATGGCTCCTAGAAACTTCTCAAACACCTCAATGTTCTTCAGCAGACTCGTCTTCTTGTAATCTGGAAAAAAGTTACATTTTGTTGCTTATTTTCACTGAAAAAGCTAGTTTCACAATTTATTATACTAGTTAACATTTGTTCAACCAACAATAACCCATTCCAAGTCTTTTCTATAGTCTTAACCCTAAAAAGACTGGGGGGGGGCTGATTTAGCCCCCCCCTCCTCTATTTTCGCGATAATTCCGCAATGCGCGCAGATATTGCCGCGCGACTTCATGAGTTTTTTCATTGAAGTCTTGCGCAACTTTTGAGACCAAATTTGCGACGGCCGGGTATACCGTTCAAAAGTCACGTGACCTTTTGTAAGTGAGCGTCGGGCCGAAAATCGCTAAATTTTGTGATTTGTGTACAAATCCTATGGAAATTGATTTTTTCCCTAGAAAAGACAAAATCTTCATTATTTTTCATTCTAATCACTGCAATCATTTAATTTGGGGCTAAAAATGGTTGAATAATGGTCAATAATTATTTTCAATGAATAAACAATAAAAAACATAAGTCGAACAAACAAAGAAATACATAAGAAATGCAATTTTCGCATAATTAATTAGCTCTAATTAGCATATTATAATCAGAACAAAAAATTTAACTATGCAATATTGTATGGCTCATGGACATCTATCACCATGCCAAATTTGGAGTTGATTGGAGTTTCGATAGCCGAGAAAACTACGAAAAATACAAAAAAATACCATTTTCGCATAATTAATTAGCTCTAATTAGCATATTCGAATTAAAAATTTTTTTTCAACTACGCAATATTGTAGACCTTATGGACATCTATCACGATGCCAAATTTGGAGTCGATCGGAGTTTCGGTTGCCGAGATCTTAGGGGGGGGCCCTTTTAGCCCCCCCCCAGTTTTTTCAAGGTTCAAAATAGCCCAGTCTTTTTAGGGTTAAGGATTAACCCTGACACATTTTCTCAAACGTATCTATGTTTTTCAAAAGACTTGATTTCTTTTAATCTGAAAAAAAAAATGTTAGTTTCATAATGTATTAATTAATGGATGATAATGCCTCCGGCTACTTCGCTGCGAAGGCATAACAATTCTTGAATAAAGGCCATTTCCCTTATACATGGCACCTATAAACTTCTAAGACATCCATATGTTCTTTAAAAGACTCATCTTCTTGTAGTCTGAAATAATAGTTTAATCAATAGAAAACTTATTCATACAAGGCTAGAGTTTTTTAAATTTATAAATGGATGTAAATTTGTGGATAAACACCACTGTTGGTCTATTCTGTGAAATATACAGGCTATTCAAAGATTTTTTAAAGTAAAAAATGCTCAGGACCCTGTATTATTTCACAAGTTGTCTTTCTTTTTACCTTTTATCCTCTTCTTGTTTGGTGGCTGGTTTTCATCGTTGGTCTCGGGTGATTTGTTCTTGCGATCGTATTCATCAATCTCAAGACAGAGTTGACTGTAAAAAATGTAAAAATATACAAATTAGTTTAAATATAATATAATGAATGTAAAAAGCTGCTGAAAACTGCTTGTCCAATATAAAGGCATAATATAATGAATTAGCTTCTATTATAATTATAGATTTTCAACAATGCGCCCAAAGATAATCACATCCTTATTATCAAATTACAAGCAGCTCTCGGCACAACCAAAAAATGGTTACCCCAGATAAAAAGGTACTAACGAACAGTACTTATCCTCTCTGGGCGGTGGGAGAAATTATTTTTGTTTTTCTTAGCTAGAGCCTTCTTATGAGGGAATTGTTGCGGTGAGGGGTTCTTATGTATTATCTGGTACTATCGTAAGGTCAATTTATTCACTTCTACTGTATCGATGGGAACACTGAAATGTCTTGTACAATATATCTGGTGGAAGGGGAAGGGGGGGGGGGGGGGGGGTTCTTACGTAATATCTGGCACTGTCATGGGGTCAAGTTTATCCACTTCAGTTGTGTCGATGGGAACACAGACTCTGCCAGTCTTCGGGTGAACGCAGAAAGGACTCTTCAAAGAATGGTTTTACTCCTTTTTTAAAGAAGATATTTGCTGTTTTTTTATAGAGGGGATGGGGAGACTCTTACGTAATATCTGGCACCGTCATGGGGTCAAATTTATCCACTTCAGTTATGTCGATGGGAACACAGACTCTGCCAGTCTTTGGGTGAACGCAGAAAGGACTCTTCAAAGAATGGTTTTACTCCTTTTTTAAAGAAGATATTTGCTGTTTTTTTATAGAGGGGATGGGGAGACTCTTACGTAATATCTGGCACCGTCATGGGGTCAAATTTATCCACTTCAGTTGTGTCGATGGGAACACAGACTCTGCCAGTCTTTAGGTGAATGCAGAAAGGACTCTTCAAAGAATGGTTTTACTCCTTTTTTAAAGAAGATATTTGCTGTTTTTTTTATAGAGGGGATGGGGAGACTCTTACGTAATATCTGGCACCGTCATGGGGTCAAATTTATCCACTTCAGTTGTGTCGATGGGAACACAGACTCTGCCAGTCTTTGGGTGAATGCAGAAAGGACTCTTCAAAGAATGGTTATACTCCTTTTTTAAAGAAGATATTTGCTGTTTTTTTTATAGAGGGGATGGGGAGACTCTTACGTAATATCTGGCACCGTCATGGGGTCAAATTTATCCACTTCAGTTGTGTCGATGGGAACACAGACTCTGCCAGTCTTTAGGTGAATGCAGAAAGGACTCTTCAAAGAATGGTTTTACTCCTTTTTTAAAGAAGATATTTGCTGTTTTTTTTATAGAGGGGATGGGGAGACTCTTACGTAATATCTGGCACCGTCATGGGGTCAAATTTATCCACTTCAGTTGTGTCGATGGGAACACAGACTCTGCCAGTCTTTGGGTGAATGCAGAAAGGACTCTTCAAAGAATGGTTATACTCCTTTTTTAAAGAAGATATTTGCTGTTTTTTTTATAGAGGGGATGGGGAGACTCTTACGTAATATCTGGCACCGTCATGGGGTCAAATTTATCCACTTCAGTTGTGTCGATGGGAACACAGACTCTGCCAGTCTTTAGGTGAATGCAGAAAGGACTCTTCAAAGAATGGTTTTACTCCTTTTTTAAAGAAGATATTTGCTGTTTTTTTTATAGAGGGGATGGGGAGACTCTTACGTAATATCTGGCACCGTCATGGGGTCAAATTTATCCACTTCAGTTGTGTCGATGGGAACACAGACTCTGCCAGTCTTTGGGTGAATGCAGAAAGGACTCTTCAAAGAATGGTTATACTCCTTTTTTAAAGAAGATATTTGCTGTTTTTTTTATAGAGGGGATGGGGAGACTCTTACGTAATATCTGGCACCGTCATGGGGTCAAATTTATCCACTTCAGTTGTGTCGATGGGAACACAGACTCTGCCAGTCTTTAGGTGAATGCAGAAAGGACTCTTCAAAGAATGGTTTTACTCCTTTTTTAAAGAAGATATTTGCTGTTTTTTTAATAGAGGGGATGGGGAGACTCTTACGTAATATCTGGCACCGTCATGGGGTCAAATTTATCCACTTCAGTTGTGTCGATGGGAACACAGACTCTGCCAGTCTTTAGGTGAATGCAGAAAGGACTCTTCAAAGAATGGTTTTACTCCTTTTTTAAAGAAGATATTTGCTGTTTTTTTTATAGAGGGGATGGGGAGACTCTTACGTAATATCTGGCACCGTCATGGGGTCAAATTTATCCACTTCAGTTGTGTCGATGGGAACACAGACTCTGCCGGTCTTTGGGTGAACACAGAAAGGACTGTTTAAAATTATGTTTTACCCTTTTTTATACTGATACTCCAAGACCATTGAATTTACTTTAAGATTCATTTTTTAGAGAGGTGGAGGGTGTTCTTACGTAATATCCGGCACCGTCATGGGGTCAAATTTATCCACTTCAGTTGTATCGATGGGAACACAGACTCTGCCGGTCTTGGGGTGAACGCAGAAAGGACTTTTGAGAAGATGGTTGACTCCCTTGCTGACATTGACGTCGAGGCGGGGGTAGCAGTACTGGAAAGCGATCTCGGCTACGAGCTGACCGCATCTCTTCGCTCGACCCTGGAGATGGAATTTGAGGTGAAATTAAGTGGTTAAAATTTGTTAGTGGCTGCAGAATCAAGACTCATTATTATCTTCATCATCATCATCATCATTATCCACATCCTCATCATCCTCAAAATAATCATCACCATCATCATCATCATCACCACGTTAATACTCACCGCTGATACCTCTCTGCTGACCCTATCCCTGAGCAGCTTCCAGCGCTCCACTGAGTTTGACCCCTTCGCCATGTCATTCTCCAGGTGACCTCTCAGAGGTGAAGTCAAAGGTCAAGGAATGTATTAGTAATAATAGCAATACAAATCATAATGACAGTAACAATAATAATAACAACAATACAATAATTATAATTAAGTAATACATGCGAATACTTTTAATGAATTACACCACTGGAGGCTGCCAAGTTTTCCAAAACAATTTATTTAAAAGGATATTGTCATCTGGGACCAGGGCAAGGACCTTCTTCCACGAATCTTTGTCTCCAAGAATGTCCTGCTTCTTCAGTGCGTAGTCTTCAAAGTAACCAACAATCACCTGCTTGGCTCGGCTATAGAATAAAAGAAACAAAAAATAGACAAAAGAATAAACATATAGAAATAAAAAGAATGAATAAAAAGAACAAAATCTGATTATTATTATTACAGATAAATCAAACTTCCACCTGCAGTAACGTCATTTGGCCACACCCCTCGCAATTTTCAAGGGGTAGCCCGCCTATGACGTTAGCATATTGCATGTAAAACTTTTAAAATTAACTTTAACCGATCTATAATTGATTTTGTAATTGATGACAACATACTTTCAACTATATCTCGCTTATTCTTTATCAATGTTCTCCCAAATGTTGATATGTTGTAGCTGAAGTCATGCATCAAAAGTTGTTTTTCATTTTCAAGGCTTTGCGAAAGGCTTTGAAACTGGTGGAAACATGTAATTTTCTGTTTAATACTGTATTCATTTTTAATACAAACTCAGGGTGAAATATAGACCCAAAATGATTGAATGTATATAGTAAGGTAATTCCTTTGGTTTGCAAGGGTACGAATATGGAAAACTTCACTTACTCTATTGATGGATGAAGATGTTCTGCTAGTAATACTTTCTTGACTTGATTTTCACCTCCCTGAAAAGAAAAACAAAAATAATATCATACATGTATATAAAACAAATTTATTAGATACTAAATACTCTCATTTTCCAAATCTTTTAATATTTGGTCGGGATCAGAAAATTCTGTTCAATATTGACTGTAACAAGTTTAAAATAAATGTTACAGTTAAAGTCCAATATTGGCACATAAGGCAGCACCTATCTCTGATTCATTAGCCCTAGGCCACACGTCTACTATAATTATGTAGCGAAAGTTACAGAAGGGGGCCAGTCCTCTGGTAACTCATTGTGTATTTAACTGTCCCTTCTCCATTCTATAAATGCCAAGTCCCTGGCTAGGAGGCAGAAGGTACCATTTTTAAAGTCTTTGGTATGACCTGGTCAGGGTTCGAACCCAGGACCTCCCGTGTATGAGGCGGAAACTCGAACCACTCAGCCACCATGCTCGGTTGACTGTTACAAGATCAGTCAGTATTTCTTAGTTTTACAATAATTTCTTAAGATTTTCAAATCAAAATTTATTGCAATTTCTCCACATTATCCTCAATCACATTACATTAATTCCAAACAATTAGAAAAAAAGAAGAAAGCAAAACAGAAACCCCTTAATACCTTGACAATGCTGAGGTATTCTGCGATGGCCGACCGTGCATTCTGGGATAACTTTCTCGCAGCCTCGTCGCAGACCCAACAATGGACGCCACGACGACCAGAGTAGACCCACAACCGGTGCTCAAACCCAAAGTCATCTGGGGGAAGAAGAATTTTGTAATTATCTGGTAATTGTAAATGTATCACATGATTCTCCATAGTCCCCGGCCCCAGTATTTTAGGGACCAGTCCGGACTGTGTTAAGAGAAATGAATCCTAAAAAGACTGGGCTTTTGGGGACGATTCCAGAACTGTGGTGGGGGTCATAAGACTCGCCATTTATATTATTTTGCAGCCAATTTTGACATGTTGCACAAATTAAATCCAAATGTGCAGATTAAATATTTTCCCCTTTATAAAGCATTTACACAAAAAATGCAAAATGTTTACCAAAAGGTACTGCTTAGGGGAACCCTCTGTTTACATTTACAATTGATAAGTTATTTGGTTATATCTTACCAGAGAGGGCGGTGTCCACAATCCTGATTGCAATTGTCATCAGAGGCCAGCACTTGGAACATATGTCTGCTCCCCTGTGAAGTGAAATAATAAGACATCCAGTTAACCAATTGATCAAACATTGAAATTGTTAAATCATCTCTTTAGGTTTTTTTTAAATTTTTAGAAATGCATCAAAAAAATTGCAGTAATTGAAATAAAGAGCTCAGTGGGACACTTAAATAAATTTGGAATTTCCAATTTAAATGAATATTGTGAAGTTAAAGAATTAGTAATACTCACTGGCAACAACTTCTGACATCATCGTAGTCCGTCATATCAATATCAAAGACCAGTTCCTTCTCTTGAGCCTGGAATGCAGCAGCTTTGAGGGTCCGATGATCCTTGGGCTGTAATCAACATAGAGGGCGAGAAAGATATGGAATTATGGGGCCAAAAAGATGTGACTCTGATGCTGCAAATTCAAGCAAATTCTAGCAAAATTTAGGCATTGGGCGCATCAGGACATCGGGTGCTTCCGCATTGGCCGATATTTAATCAGCAATGGGACAACATCAGCATTCAAGATGTGAGAAATCTTCAACCAGATGCTGATCAACAGAATGCTACCGTTGAGGATTCACAAATAAAATTACTACCTGTAGAGGAAAACTTTTTTTAAAAACCCGTTCCGTTCGTGATTCTGAAATGTCCATAGACTTTGTACACAACCCACCCGGTTCCCGTAGGGGTTAATACTTGGCCAAATAAAATAAATTAATAAATTGTCCAAAAGGAATTAAAAGATGCACTTTTTGTTATATTTATCAGTTGTTTTCGATGCCTAAAAATTCACCTGATATTGCCAATTTCACATTGCAAAATCATGCATCGTGAAAAGCTGGAAACATAAGTGATATCAGACAGACAGACACATCAACAAACTGATATTACAGAAATTTTATCTTACTCTTTCAACTTAAAGGTAGTTATAAGAAAATCTTCTCACCTTGTGTGTGAAGACCGCGCCGATGTCGATCTTGTACGGACATCGCTTCTGGATCTCCTTCTCCATCTCGGCCTGGTCGCTAAACGACTGGTATCTGATGTAGATGTCATTCTCAAGGGTGAAGGAGAACTCACGGTTCAGGAAATACGTCTTGGGAACTGCAAAGAAAGAGTATTGTAATATTACAAAAAGTTTCATTGTGCATTAATCAATATAATTAAGGCTCGAGTGCCCCTCGTCAATCACCCGTCTGTAACTTTAGTTTACAACACTTTTATTACGACAGTGCAAGTCACATACATGTGCGATTCTGATGTAGCGGAAATTGCCTTGCACAAAATATGGCTACTGATCAAATCTGCACTAGATGAACATCTACTAAAGTAAATGGTCCAATCAGTTGGACCATTTACACACAATATACGCTAATACGCTGGAGATAAGCATACTGCCCATTTGTACAATGTACCATTCAAGAGTTGAACGCTATGTTTTAGGACGCATCAGTAAGGAAAACGGACAGGAAATAATCTTTTTTTTCTACATTTTGCGGTCTTCAAAGGACAAAACAACAGAGTCGGTAATTATTATCGAAGTATATGAATTATGGATCACATTAAAACAAAAGTTTTTTTGAATTTGCTGGTAAATGGAGGGAGAAATCAGCCGACAAAAAATGTTTTTGCGTTGGATACCAGGATAGTGCAGCAGGCAGAAGAGGTTGATCTCCGCACAACGCTTTTGTAATGTACCTATGTGTGACTAGAAGGGCGGACAATATAAGAGAGGCCCTGAAATAGTAAGATTTATGGATCAAAGAAAAACAATGTTTACCAGGTAGTGAAAAAAAAAAGAGAAAATTTATGTCAGATTTTGTCCAAGATCGTTCGTATAAAGTATCCGAATTTGGATTGTATGACCAAAGCTTTTGACATAGTCAAACTCAAAGCATTCCAAAACACTTTTCAATTCCCTCTTAAATATCTCCATAAAAATAAAATAGGGAGACGAGTATTCATGACATTTCAAAATTCATAAGGCATTTCATTCAAGTTAGTGTTTACAGCCAAACAACAAGTTACAAGTACAAGAGAAGTTAACCAAACCAGGCGCCGTACGTAGTACGGCGCCTGGCATACTGAGGTGTGTATACCGTGATGGTAACACTTTATAGGCTTTAACGGCAAACACACTTATAAAAAAAAACACAATATCATACTTTAAATAACATAATCTCGGTTCATACTTACGAATTATGTTATGCATGGGCATCAATGATCCAAATCGTAAAATGTCTGATGCTCCATTCGTTTTATTTATACTGAAATTTACTATAAAACTTGCAAGATTACAGAAGTGACGAAAATGGTTTCCGAATTTGTTCGCTGCATGCAATATCAGGTGATCAAAAACTTGTCGGCAATGCACCCTAGGCCCTGTACTACGTACCATACATGTGAGTACGGTACATTAGTGCTGTTGACGAGTCCCGGGTACCCGGGTCCCGCCGAAAAATGTCGAGTCCCGGGCGCAAAAATCGATACTCGATATCCCGAAAAAAAAGCAAAAAGTCCCCTTTTTGAACGCCCGAGTTATCTGCCCACTCTCATTTTCTTTTCATTCCCTTTTCCCTCTTTGAACTCCAGAGTTATCTGCCCACTCCCATTTTCTTTTCTGTTCCTTTTGTGTTCATGCTCTCTGTAATAATATGCTAGTTATCATTCAGTTCACCAACTCCCACATACATGATACATTTACACGCGCTCAATGCATAGTCCCCAAAATCAACCACTGATCGACTATTCATGCATATTCATGATGTCACAGCCAATCAAAAGGCGACACGCACTTGAGATCAGATCGGTGCCTCGCTAGCTAGCCCATACATGTACATGTAGTGCGCTGTACCTGATATATATACAGTACCACATACATCAGCCTCGTAACTCAGACACACATTCATCGAACACTGCACTACACACACATACACACGCTCAGTTTGAATGCCCAAGGCCACGCCCACTCCCCAAATCAAGCGAACACTGCACAGATCTCAGGAGTAGGCTATGCAGTATGCACCACAGACAAGGGCCAAGGCAGACATATTCAATACTCCCAGAATAGCCATCTTCCAACACTCATATCAGCTGTTAACATTGTCTCCTTTGTGCGTAGCTAAGAAGAGAGACAGGGAGAGAGGCGAGGGAGTGATGAGTTTTTTTCCCCTCACTGCAGGCCCTCGCTTTCCCTCCCTCGGCCTCTCTCTTCTCTTATAAAGTATTGATTGTCTTATCAGCTGAGTTAAAAGTTTCCATGTTTTGTTTTTCTCAGCGACTTGGCCTTTTTCTTTGACGTTTATTTGACTTTGAATCCGAGGCTTATCTCTAACTTTTAGTTGAGCAATGAGCATACGCAGCATATCAGGTTTTTCTTTTTCATATTTCATGTTTTCATTTTTTCTCGTATTATGGGTCTTGTTGAGTGCCTCATTGTGCTAACAGGTGGCACATTTCGTACTAATCTTGTCAGGTTGAAGTTCTTAAAATAAATATGTTCATTTTTTTCCTGCAAGAGAAAGAGAGAGAGAGCAGCACTTGTGGACATTTATTGCGCAATGTATTGTATCTGACTGTATTGCAGTGTCACGTCTGAGTGTGCATATTTAGGGGGGGCCTCCAAGGCACTGTGTGTATGCTATGTGAAAATGAATAGAGTCCTAGTATTGTTTGGTGATTGGGTAGGAAAAGTGGAAGAGGGTGTGTCCGTGCGCGCCGTGGGGGTGTGTATGCTTGCTGCTCGGTGATTGGCCGTACAAGTTTCTGGGGCGAGTGCAAACTGAACGCATGGCGTGACTGATGACCATGCATGTACGTACAAACATGAGCAAAACTCAAAGAAAATGAAAATACATGGAACGGGTTCAGCATGGAGGCGGCCTTGGTTGCTGGCCTGGGTGTACTGGTAATATTTTATATCCATGAGTGTAGAATGCGGACGGATTTATAACTACTTGACGGGTGATCGAGTTTCATCATAATTGCATCGCTGTTACGTTCACACACTCGGGTCGGTCAAATAAATGCTTGCTTCAACCACCAACCCATATGTACACACTACACACACACACACACACAAGCATGTAGGCATTAATTTCGGGTACCCGGGACTCGCCCGAAAAATTATCGCGAGTCCCGGGTAGTAAATATACCCGAAATCGACAGCTCTACGGTACATACAGTCCCTGGCTTATATTAGTCAACCGATCGCCCCGCGCATGCGCTATGCATTGCCGACGAGTTTTCGGTCACCTGACATTGCTTGCAGCGAACAAAGACGAAGGAAATAACAGTCATCATCATCATCATCATCAATTTGAGGTAAGTTATCATTCTTTTGCAACAAATTAAATAGCAAGCAAGGTAGGTTGAAGGTTTAATTCATGTCTAGAACTAAACAAAAAATAATAATAATAGATATAAAGTTCTTGAAACCACCCGTCGCAAAATTTCTCCAAATTTTTTAACGTCTCGTCTTCACAGCGCCGTCCTACGGACGGCGCTGATCACAGTTAAAGAGAAGTGTGAAAGCTCCAAGTAATTTTGGTTGATTTGTTTTGTCTTCAGATAAATTAGACTCTGATGGCAATGACTAAACAACTTAAGCCCTCTGCAGACAGAGCTGACTCGATCCGATTCTACTGGATTTAATTCGGATCGGCTCAGTTTTCAGTGCCTCGCGACACACATTTTGCCATTCGAGAGACAGTCGGATGCCAGTTGGGGCCGATTCAACATGATGAATCGGATCCGACCGACCGGGCCCAACTCTCTCTAGCCTGATTGAAACCAGTCAGATCGGGTCGAGTCGGCTCTGTCTGCAGAGGGCTTAACCCTATTAAGGCCGGGCTATTTGAGGTCTTCAGCAGGCCGGGGGGGGGCCATTATGGCCCCCCCCTAAGATCTCGGCCGCGGAGCGGCCGATCGCCGTAAAAATTTGCACGCGTGATAAGTGAAGTGTATAGAATACAATGGTAATTTTTAAAAATTTTGAAAAATTCATTAATTTGCATATTTATGGTAATTTATGCAAATAAGTCATGAAATTCATATTTTTACCCATAAATCATATATTCTTCATAATTAAACTCTGGTTTTCACTACATATATTCTTTAGAGCATTTGGAATGATACTACAACAAAAAAAATTGGAAGAGCCCGGTTCTTCCTTTTGTTTTCTATTGTTTTATTAATTTCTTATGTATTTCTTTGTTTTTTTAACTTATGTATTTTATTGTTTTTGTTGTTTATTTTATTTCTAACTATAATTTAACTGTTTTGAACCCCAAAACCAACATGTAAAATGTAAACAACACCAAATATCTAATAATACACCTCATTTTATGAAAATTGATATTTCCATATGTTTTGTACACAAATCACGAAATTTAGCGATTTTCGGGCTGACATGCATAGACAAAAGGTCACGTGACTTTGTAACGGAGGGTCCGATTTTCGAAATTTTTGTTTTAAAACGTGCGCAAGACCCGAAAGAAAAAAGTCACCAAGCAGCGGCGCGTCATCTTGCAGCGTTTTGGAGCAATAAAAAAAATTCCGGAGGGGGGGGGCCATTATGGCCCCCCCCGGCCTTAATAGGGTTAAGCCTGTCCATTCTGTCTTGATTTGTTTAATTAATTAATCAAGTTTAAGTTTAACTTTAACAAGATTCAAGAAGTTACACTTACATTTACAATTCATATTTAATTTATTTCATTTGCTTCCCGGCTTGGGCTTGGCTTGTGGCTTGTATTTCCTTTATTCTGATTAACATACAATTATCTACATTATATGTATGTTTATCTGGAACCAATGCAATGAACGCTATTGAACAGAGATATGTGTATATTGCATTTGCAAGAACAATAAACTTTGTAATGTATACCCAAACTTACACAATTTTGAACATGTGGGGATTGCCAAAATGGTTGAAGAGATAAATACGACACAAAAAATCCACTACTGAAATATGAACTTACCTCCGCCATAATTGAGCCACTTGTAGTATGGGCCGAATGGAAATAATCTTTTGTAGTAAACCGGTAGCAATTCAGGCAATGAATCAGGCGAATATGACGACCGACTCGCCGGTTTTGGAGCACTTTCTTGTGTCATTTTGTTGTTCGTCTAGCGCGGGAAAAACCTACAATATTTTCAACGTAGCTGGCGTTTTCTATATTTTTGCAAAAATTAGGGTTTCTGTTGGTATACAAATAATTGTTACAAAAAATGAAAACAAGTGCGAGAAAAACAGTACAAAATAAAATTATTGAATGACCCACTGAGTATGAATAGAGAAAAACATAAATTGTCTAATGTGATTTCAAAATAAATTGATAGATGTTTGTAACTGATATAAACAAATCCACAATAACTATTTGAACTGCATGTGCCCCCACCCCTTCCAATTACTATTTTGCATTATTTGGTATGTAAGTATTTAAAAAAATCACAGTTAACAAAATATGAATTGATACGTAAAACAAACACACCAACACAAAAACATAAGACAATACCTTGAAACCTTTGTTTGTGTAAAAATGTAACACCTATCAACATCACCACCATCACAATCATCTTCACAATCATCATTATCATCATCACCATCACCATTACTATCACCATTACCATTGTTGTCGCCGCCATCATCACCACCACCATTACCATTACCATCATCATCATCATCATCATCACCATCATCATCATCACCACCACCATAATCATTCTGCATTTATGCTTTTGTCTTCAAATTGGCACCCATGAGGCTTGCAAACTGTCCATAAAATAAGGTCAAGACTCAGAATGTAGAATTCATGCCATTAAGGCAACAAAATATAAACATTTATTTAATCAGTATGGCTCTCAATAATATTATCGCCAGTAGAATGGTAAATAAAGAAAACAATAACTGAAATGTGACCCGTCATCGCAAAACCTCAATAAAGTTGCAATAATTAAATGTTCTGATTTGGGTATAGCTTTCCAGTCTTATATATCAAAGGGATTTAGTAACTTTGTTGACATGTGCAAAAAGTAATGAATGGTGGATAAAATGTGTATTATTGTGATCTGATATGTTCACCAAGTAATATATATGTATATAATATGATGACGTCATAATGAAGGTAAATTGAGCATTCCCATTGGTTGATTACCGATGCTTAATCCGGTATAATCAATGGTAAAGTTATAATACATATGTATTATAACTTTTCAGTATGTACAAACTGACCATAGAGAGCCAAACGAGCTGCGCAGGGGATTGCCTTGGAGTGCGTAATGTGCTCTTGTGCGCTTGTTCTTGAATGGGGAAAATGCGCAGAGCGCGCAATTATTTCTAATACGCGCTGGCACTTAACACAGTACGCAGGGCCGACAATGGCTGCAGAGAACACTCACAATTTGAGCAAGGTCAATTATCAACATGATAACCATATCAGTTCCTCAAAATAATCATATTATATAACAAATAGTACATGCTTATTGTCGTTAAATATTCCACAAAAGACACCTCTACATTTTTTATTTCTCTCGTGCGATTATATTGCACTCGGCCTGCGGCCTCGATGCAATATAATCGCTCTCGAGAAATTAAAAATGTATCGTTGTCTATTCTGGTATATTCAACTCCAAACCATGCACTATTTGTATAATATTTCATGTTAAATTGATATTATATGGCAGAGTAATGAGCGAAAATGCAAAGTGATATTTGCTAACTCAGTGTACTCACTTTGTATAGTTATAATCATCCACTAGATAATTATAAATCGGACTTCTTCAATCATGCATATCCATTTTTATATCAGAAGAGAAAATTGAAAAACAAAAAGCTGTTCCATGTTTCTATTGGTGATACAAATATAATGAGGTATGTGAGAACTGCTAGAAGTCCATGTAAGTTTTGAAGATGTTGACAATGTTAATAGATACCTTTAAACTTGTTATACTTCAGCAATAAAAAGGGTTGGAAATCCAGCAATGACAGACAGTGTATCAACAAAGTCAACTATTTTCTCCACTTTTTCAGCTATACATCAACAATATTTTGAGGGTTTTGTGGTAACAGGTCACAAATTGTCAAATATGCAAATTATCGTTAATATTTTTGCTGTCTGTTTGAAAACGATAAGTTTTTCTATAATTGCAAGTATTGAAGTATATCATACAAATTCTCATTAGAAACAAGTAATATTCAAATAAATGAACTTCATTGAAACTAGAATATATATTGATTTCATTCATAATATTATAGTAGTCTCTGGTTTATAATGGGGTACCATTTAACTGGGTGTACACATGTTAATTAAAGGGATAGAATTTGCCAAACATCTCGTTTCATAAGGAAATGTTCACCACTTTATTGGGTACACCTGATTGTCAATGGGGTGGAATATACTTTGCAAATGCCTACCCAATTAAAGGGCAATGAAACCCAAGCAAACTGTTGCTTTCATAGAGTTGAAGAGATTAGGAGAAATAATCTCTGAAAGTTAGAGCATAATCGGGCCATAAACAAGAAAACTATGGCTCTTTGAAGATGCCCATTTATTCCTATGGGGCACTCAAATTGGCAACGCACTCTGATAAGTGTGTGGACAACTCCCCATATGTTTTGTACACAAATTTCCCCATTTTTACAGTTTTCCTCAGTCACACTTTTCCATTCCCCAAACTCACGAAATGTTGTGTTTAAATGTATTCTACAAAACATATGTTGAACTCGAACGAAGGGTGAACATATATTTTGAGAAAATTGAACAAAATTGAAATTTTGTGTACAAAACGTACGGGGAGTAGTCCACAACTTTGCCAGAGTGCGTTGCCAAGTTGAGTCACTCATAGAAATAAATGGATATTTTCAAAGAGCCATAGTTTTCTTATTTCTTGACCGATTGTGCTCAAATTTTCAGGGACTATTCCTCCCAATCTCTTCAAGTCTATGAAAGCAACAGTTTGCTTGGGTTTCATTGCCCTTTAAGCAAAGACTACTCTACATAATTTGATATACCTTGCAGAATTGTAATAATAACACTTTTAAGACAGCTGCAACACAAGTTTTTATGAATATTGAAAAGGTCTGCATATTTAAGCATTACTTGTATAATCATCCATTCATTCAATTGAAAACATATAGGTTGTGTATTTGTTGGTGAGTTCACATGAAATTTCATGTTTACTTTACAGGTTTGATTAAATCAAAGAAACCATTTAAAAAAGGGTATTTAAACATACACATTTTCTTGGCATACTATTTCTCAAAAAAGAAAAGAAAAGAGATTAATACAGCTTGCAAAACAATCACACTGTAGAGTGTGGATAAAAAGGGAAGAAATTAGTTCATAATATTTCGACAAAATGCAAAAAGGATTTGGAAATTGAAAACTGAAAACGTTTGTTTCATTCTTTTCACAGAAAATAACCTGTTCAGAACAATAAATGATACATGTATTAAGCAGTCATACTGCTTTGATTAGTTACTGTTCTTTGTCAACTTTTTAACTTTGTTGTATTGTCTTTGAAGTTTGTCTAGATAATTGTCTTATATTTATGTAGAGTAAAAGAAAACAAGTCTATCATGCAAATGTGATAGTTGGCCTGTCACTAGCATTAATCTTTTTTATCACCCCAATTGTCTTCTTCAGGTAAGGTTTTTATGGTAATTGACTCATCATACTGTTCAAAATGATTACTGCAGTTTATCAGAAGAACTTTTGAATTCATCTGTAATTACAAAAATAAAAATAAACAAGATTTTAACTTGTTCCTGTTCTTATTGGAGTTCCATTACTATAGCCATGGTAACTGCATCTCTCATCTCACAGTTCTAATGCCTCGAGTTAATCAGAAGCACATGTGAATTTTTTAATCAATTGAACAAGATGACAAGTTTATCCTGCAATCGTAATGGTCGGCCAGCCACTTTCATCTTATTCCCATGGTGACTGCATCTCTTATCTATAATCTTATCATTAATAATGTGATCGGAAGAACTTTTGAATTTTTAAATCAAATGATCACGACGACAAGTTTATCCCGCAATCGTGATGGTCGGCTGGTCACTTTCCTCTTGTTCCTGTTCTTGCGATGTTTTTATTTCTGTTTCTATGGTAACCGCATCTCTCATCTTCTCATCGTACTGCCTCATTCTCTGGAGCTGATCATCGTACTCGGGGCCAAGCGTCCAGAGTTTCTCCAACTCGTAGAATTCTCTCGTCTCTTCCGACATCAGATGGATGACAATATTTCCTGAACAAATGAACAAATAAATATGTAATAATAAATAATGTAATATCAATATTATGTATCTCTTGTGAAGAGAGATACTGCTGAAAAGTGTTAACTACTAACAAAATAGCCTGTGTAATAAAAATGAGTGTCAACACAGGGCTTAACCCTATATGTGTCATATAGCACTGTTGCCAGTGTCAGGCATATTTATGGTGAATTACAGTGTCTAGTTGATTGATAATTTTAAAACACTTTCTTCAAAGCTTTCCCAACAGGTCATATATCATTTTGAAGCTTACGGTATACTCTTGCGTTTTCTATATTTTTTTGATAAATAGCGCCCTCATTGTTGAGTAGGGCGCCCTCTCTAGGCCATGCAATACAAATTTCAAAATTTTACCTGCACCTGACCACAGCATTTTATCATATAATGAGTAACAAAACATGATACATTTGTACATACACATTGTAGCATGTACATTTATCTTTCTGGGAAAAAAAAGTTTGTCTTCATACGATGTTTGATGGCGTTTTTATCGCTAAAATTGTGCATCGATGTCACGTAGGAAATATTGCGAAAATTATGATTGTGCAGCATATTTATTCTGCCTTGGACTTTGGAGTTGGACTGTCTATAGTTAGGTTTTATACAATTTTCTGTAAGGTATTGTCATGTATTGGTTATATAATTTTGAACGTATATTATGTTTGTGCATTTTCAAATCAGTTTTACGTAGAGTGCCCTCATTGCTATAGAAGGGCGCCCTCATTTAGACACATACAATTACAACCATCTTTTCCGCCTAAAATCTGCGCTCGACAACGTCATTTTGTTATTCAAGGATTATATTGTAGGAAATGCTCATCTGTTTAGTAAAATACAAATTTGTATTCATCAATATTATGTTTATGACAATAAATTTACGACAATAGATGCTCCAGGACCAGAATAATGTATAATTCTGCCAACTATTCAGTTTACGACAACAATATGATTTCGATTTTGATGACTTTGTCTTCGCCTTCGGTAAAAGTAAAACCTCTCCTGCTCCTGAGTCCTAGCTGCCGTCAAGAGGCTTATAATTTGTGCATATAATTTATTTTTAGTTATCTAGATCTAGAAGTTCTTTCATTCATTGTAATTTTCAAAATATGAAAACAGGAAAACCACATGCAATAGTTTTTAGGGATAAAAGGTTCAATTTTCTGGTGTACGCAAAGCACAACACCAACAAAATCTTCCACGCCCACGACTTCCACTTCGATCAATTCGAGCGAGAATAATACTTGTGAATGATCTGTTCTAGTTAGCAGATAAAAAATAATTATCACTAATCACACTCTCAGTCAGTTATTTGCTGTTTTTTTCCTAGTGATATCATGGGGAAATTACTGAGCAAAACACAAAATGATAACAATAATGTTGGCGAAACTTCCAGCTTCGATCAACACTCAACGGGAATCCCCGACATCGAGCGCCTGGCCGGTCGGCCTGGCGTCAACATAGCGTACTGCCTAGCGCCCTAGCTAGAAGTACGAGAATCCCACGAAAATATCGTATTATTCATACAATTTTATTTCTGTGTCCGTGTCTGTTTGGTGTTGACGTTGTATATCAATGTAGTAATCATC
Organism: Echinarachnius parma; assembly: GCA_037951105.1. Classification (NCBI taxonomy): domain Eukaryota; kingdom Metazoa; phylum Echinodermata; class Echinoidea; order Clypeasteroida; family Echinarachniidae; genus Echinarachnius; species Echinarachnius parma. Next base: position 150,878 of record JBAMJV010010221.1, on the reverse strand, counting down.
AGTTACCAAAAATATCTCGATAAATGCCGATTCTAGGTTGATAAATGGCTCCTCGTCCTCCGTTGAAACACTCATTCTTGGTTCCGAGAACTTCAAAAGTTAGCTCTAAATCACTGTAAATCATGTACTGAAAATACTGCATAACAATAGCGACCACTGTGACACATGCGAATAGCGCATCGCACGTAGCGCGCACACTACTTATATACACGTACTCATCACTCGTACACACACGTATTGATAAACCCACTTCCGGGCTGATTAACGTAACAAAAAACAGATTTAAAAAAAACCCAAACAAGGGTAAAAAGAAACAATCATTTTGATTGGACAAAACAAATTGAGACTTTATCTTTTATATCATCCATTGCCATACGTCTCGACCAATCACAGTTGAGCTTACAGCTCATGACCTGAATCAGTAAGCATGTAAGAGCTTGTCAAAGTGCGGGCCGATTATATCGGCCCGAACGTTTTGGTGGCGGAACCTGGGCCGATTAAATCGGCCCGTGACACTGGGAGGGATAAGCATGAGCTGTTAAACCTAGCAGAAACTTTCTCGGAGGCAAAATGACTTCGGAAAACATTCTGCTACTGGGATAGAAAGCTCAGTCCCTATATTGACTTCAGTTATGTCTTGATTACTAACAATCAGTGTCAACTTTCAAATCACTTTTAATTGTCTATTTAAGGTTAAGCATGATATGATCAGGGAAGTATTTCCTTAGAGAAAAACAAAACTGACTACATGTATTAGAATTGTATGTAGGTCTGCTTCATTTAATGTACTATCTATTTCGCTTGCTCTTTAGTCAAATTAATATTCTGGGGTATAGAGTTGAGAAAATAGTGTTGTTTTTTTCTTGTAATTTCCAGATCAAACAGCATTTGCTTGACATGAAAATCATTCAACAGACACAGATGTCCAAACTGATATATAAATCACAATCTCCAAAAATATAAAAATATACTTGAGTACTGGTTCTTTCTTTAAAAAAAAAGTGTTTGTGGGCAGATTGCCTGGGTTTGAGTACATAAAAGTAGGTTCTACAGCTGCATAGATCAGGGTGCATATATTACTTACCAAAATCAATGCACATCCAGTCTTCTGTCTGCTCTCCCTCCACCAACACAAAGAGATCCCGTTTGTTTTTCTTTGCCTTGTACTGCAAAAATGAAAACAAATTGTACAATTTATTAAGATATAATTCAAACTTTTCTTTTTCAAAATGTTTAGATACTTAAGTTATAAAAATAAGACAATTTCAAAAGGCCTATGGAGTAGGAATATGATTTATATGTACCAGTGGTTTTTAATTCCTGTTTTTTTGTAATTTTGTTAAAGCTCTTCCAGCCAGAAACAGTAGAGTTGGTAAATTGAACAAATCTAAAAACACTTTCAAGAAAAAATAGAATTTAATTTCCAGTTTATTAACTTCTTTTACGAATTCAGTTTTCATTGAAATTAATAATTATAATTATATTTTTCTGAACAGTTTTTGTTAAACCTCTACTTATGTACCTGTTGATTGATGTGCAGCGACATTGCCCTGATATGTCTGGGTGAACGTCCCGTCACAACAACAAAGTAGTCCACATACTGCTTCTCCTTCGGGATGTTGATCACGCACATATCTTGTGCATTTTCCTCGCGCAGAATGGAGACGAGATCATCGATGCTGAAAACGAATCTCTTCTCTGCCATCGGTTTGCCTGTAAATTATGATACAGATGTTGAAGGTAACTTAGTTGAAGGGAAACTAGTGTTGAAACTTGAGAGAGAGTCATTTATTATAGTTGTATATTTTTTTAATAACTGCTACAAAAGCACTTAAAATCTTATGTGAGAATGCAAGTAAAAAATCAAAATAATCTTACTAAGAAATAAGAATCTAAATGCTTAGAAAAATAGACATCATTACAAAACTACATGTTCCAATTGACAATGGAATCTATTTAAAGTTACAATTTCATTTTAGCTAAATCTTCTGAAAAACAAACTTGAGTTAATTTTTTCTGTGAAATCATCTCACCCTTTTCGCTATGGACTGGCTCAAAGGCTTCATCACCCTCCACTGATTTCATCTTGTCCTTTGCATCTTCTTGCAAGGTCCCTTCTCCCTCTTTCCCTCCATCCGCTGTTTGTTCTGCTCTTCCAAAGTCAGAAGCAAGCTCTCGAAGAAGGGACTTCAGTTCTGGATCACTCTCAAGAATTGTGTCGTGCCTCTCACTGGGATGTATCCACTCGACCTCTTCCGCTTCAAGTTCACCTTCACCTTCGTTACTGCTGTTGTCGGCCGTTTCTGTCATGTCCAAAGCTCGTCTGGAATGATCTTCTTTACCAAGAAGACAGGCAACTGTTTTGATTGTTCTTGACAAGATTTTACTTTCATACAGAGGGCGATGATTTCCGATGAGAAAGTTTGTTGATGCTTGAGATATTTGGGAAGAGCCAATTGACAATTGTCTAGGATAATGTGCAGAAGACTGTGTGAAGTTGTTCCCCATCTGAGAACTTTGTTTTTCCGTTCCATTTTGAATGAATCTGGCCCGATTCTGAATGTTTATTGGTGGGTCAATTTCTTGAGAATGCGACAAAACAAATCCCTCATTTTTGCACGGGTTGTCATTCTTGTTACTAAAACCACAACAGGAATGTTCACCTCGACTTGTTCTCACCTTTGAAATGCTAGTATGCTGCAGGCATGATGGATATTGCGAGGTTTTTGACGATGGAGTTGGTGATTTATCAGTGGCAGCGCAACCAAAGCAGCTAGAAAACAGCCGAGGCTCCAACGGCACACTGCAAGCAAAGGGTCCCGCATCTCTGGCGACACTAGCATCAGCGACCGCTGGATCCGCGATTCTCAGCAGCGGAGCAGTCCACCACTTGGTCGACCGCAAGAGCATCATTCTCTGTCTTGAATCTGAAGCAAATTATTATAATGTTCCACTGCGACCCAACAACTCCAAATTCCACCGGTTGAAACCTTTCAGAGATACACTCTTAAAGAACAAAATTGAATTTACCGACTCGGAAATCTCATGCGAGCCTCTCAACAATTTCTGGAAGCATGAACTATACAATCATCTCCCGTTGATGGCAGCAAACATCTCTCGTTCACAGAACTGCAATATTAATTTTGTTCGTTTGACAACAAAAATAAACATTATAAAAAGTTCTTCCAGGATTACTTTCTGTAATAAAGTTCTTAGAAATAGTGTATATATCAGAAAGCCGTCCAGTCAAGTTTAGCATCACATAGATGAGGTTCTGACCTACAAGATAGTATGCAGAACTTGGAAGTCAAAATCAACTTATTGGCCTTATCTTTCTCACCCGACAAAATAGAACACATTATTGTTCTATTATTGTTCTATTATAGGCCTATTCAGCTAGTCAGAAATAACCGACACTATGAGGATTCCCTTTAATATATTATGTGAGGGTCAGTGGAACAACCATTGGAACATAGATTTATTTTTTGGTCTACTATTCAGCATGACTTCACTGAGCCTTGGGGTAAAAAATGGGAAGGATGATATTTGGACCACAACAAATGTAATTTCCTATCCCTTTGCAACAACAAAATACAACACCCCTAGTGCCCTCACCCCCACCCCCTTGAAAAATCATAGCTTTGCCACTGGAACACACACGCTTTTCATACACACTCACATCCCCTGAACTCAGACCCCCCCCCCCCCCCCCCACCCCAAATAAAGCTACAGTCACAATTGTGTGTTTGTGCGACTTAATTGGTCCCCTATTTTTAACTGGATCTTCTAATCAGAGGCAACAGTCTGAGGCACGTACAGAAACAGGGGAGGGGGGAGGGAGGCATGTGCTCTGGCCCACACATTTTCTTGTGCCCACTCCCGAAGGTGCCCCCCAAATATATACAGGGAGGGGAGGCATGCGTTGCGGCCCACATATATTGTGCCCCCCTCCTGAACGTTTTTTTTTTGTGTCTTTCGATCTTTATATTTGTAAAGAATTTACCCCTTATGTTTTGTATTGTTTTCATCAAATTACTGGAAGGGGGGGGGGGGGGGGGGTCGTGGCTGGCCACATGGACACATGCCCAACCGCCATCCCCTCCCCCCCCCCCGTGCCCCCTTGCCCCCATCCCCATATCTGCACCCCGGGGGGGGGGGGGGGGCATTCATGTATAATGTAAGACGGGTATGTGCCGCTTAAAAGACCCCCTTTTTCACACTCAATCACAGCTCTAACGATACCTGATTTTCAAAACTTTCCGCTCCATAGACCCTCGGAATGACTTGGCTAGGTAGTTGAGTAGCGACAATCCTTTATTCTTCTTCTATTGTTTGGCTCCATAGACCCCCGGAATGACTTGGCTTTGTATTTGAGTAGCGCCAAATCCATTATTCTTCTCCTAGTTCGGCTCCTTAGACCACAATTTGAGCCTTTTTGAGGGTTTCCGTAGGTATTTTGAATCTCCGAATCTATGTATTTTGTAGTTTTAGTCTGCTCCTTAGACCCCTTTCAGGGATTTTGTAGCTCTAAAGACCCTATATTTTGTGCGTTTGAGGGATTTTGTAGCTCCAAAGACCCTATATTTTGTGCGTTTAAGGGATTTTGTAGCTCCAAAGACCCTATATTTTGTGCTTGTAGTTAGCTCTTCAGACCCCCATTTCAGAGTTCCGTGCGGCACACCCCCGTCAAAAAATATTTCGAGTGCCCCCCCCGGATCTGCACCACTGGGCATTATCAAATTATACTAAATCTGAACTTTCACAGAGCAAACACATTTCTCTCAACAATGTAAAACTCATTAACAAACAGCAATGATTGACATTTGAAACTGTTTTCACATTGGCAGTAAAACTTTATTACTTTGTGTGAACAAGAAGAGTGATCTATTGTGTTGTTAATTACACAGTCACGTTAATTTAATACACTCACAAGTAGTGACAAAACTATGATTAAGTATAAATCTTTTGTTACAACTGATTATTTAATAAGGTAATTTATAGTACATTAGTTGGCTAATTAAATGTCTAAAATGCTATCCTTTTCCTGTATACACTATTTCTATTTACTAATGAAAAGTGGATATCAGTAAATCTAACTGTCGTCTCCAGAAATGTTTGTTTCTATTCATTTGCTAGATCCAACATAACATATTGTGGTAACTTAGGGACTACTGTGCAATAATCTTAATGGCCCAAATTCTCATCAGTGGTTTAACTTTAGCAAAAAAGACAAAGATTACCGGTAACCAGTTAAACCATTTTGCACCTGCAGACATATTGATTGTTGCCATTCACCACCAGTGATATTCTAACTGTTTCCTTTCATTATTCAGTTAATCCCTCTAGTTCAGTTTAGTAATTAGGACAAAGGGCTGCTTGCCATTTCAGTAATAGTATAACCGGTCACCAGTAATAGGCTACAATGTCCTGGATGATCCAGGACGCAATTTTGCTGAGGACCGACTATTATACTATGACTTGAATTTCAAGCGGCCCATTGTCCTGGTGCCTATAAGCAGAACTCAAGGGATTGATTGGATAACAATTAGAATATCTCCAGTGGCGAATAGCAACAATCAATGGGTCCACAGGTGCAAAGCGGTTTAACTGGTTACTGGTAGTCTGTCTTTTTAGGCCTGACTAAAGTTAATGAGCCATTGATGAGACAATGATGAGAATTCGGGCCAATATGTTTATTATTCTTGTACACAGTTGTAACAAGACTTAATTCACAGCCATGTAATAATTATGACAACACAATTTCAATTAAATTAAAACAAATCTTATGTGCATTTTATGTAGCATATGATCAGTGCTTTTAATAATACAAATTAACACAGTTATTAAGACACTCGATATTATGACATGAAATATAACATTGTGTACTACTACTAGTATTACAGGAGGAGTGTATATGTATTTATCTTGTAAAGATCAAATATATACCTTCTAAAAGGTAACATACTTTCTTTATAATTATGCTTTCACAAGGGGCCATCTACAAAGTACGTACGCAAAAGGGGGAGGGGAGGGGAGAGTTAAATCTGATGCGTACTCTCCATTGAACTACGTGTATAAAAAGTGCGTACAGGGGGGGAGGGGTGGTCAATTTCGGACCAAAAATTGCGTACGTACTTTGTAGATGGCCCCCAATATCTGTCACAATCATTGCAATTTGCCAGCTTTTGGTCTAAATAAAACATTTTGTTGTAAATAAGTGTGCATTGGAACCTTAAAATATTAAATATTGACATAATTTGAACATTTCACAAATCAACCTACAAATCTTATAATTAATTTTGCTTTTCTTTTAACTGTGTTAAATGTTGATGGGTCCTCTCCTCTCCTTTAGTGATCACCTTCATGTTATTTGAAAATGAATAATAACAGTTCATTAGATTGATCATTATTTAGATTTAAATTTCCTCTCTGTACAACCATAAAAGCCTCATACTGAAATGTAATATTTTGGTATACATTGTAGTACATGATTAGTGTCATTTCTTACATACTCTTTTAATATTTACACGAATATACAACATGTCCCAAAATTAATTACAACAGGACTTTCTGCAACGATAACTTTAAAGATAGTAGATCAATCAGAATGATATTTCAGGGTATGAAACTATAACTTATTACCTACATCTTGCAGAAAACCCTATTCGATTTGCTTCAGTGGTCATGGAGAATGAGGATCTTTTGTTAATCATGTCAGATGTCCCTTCCCTCCAGGTTTTGTAATGTAAGGAGACGTGTTGTCCATTGTGTTCACGCATTATGAACGAAAATGGACACATGACATGATTGACAAAAGGTCCTCATTTTCCATGACCACTGAAGCAAATCGAATAGGGTTTTCTGCAAGATGTATGTAATAAGTTATAGTTTCATACCCTGAAATATCATTCTGATTGATCTACTATTTTAAAGTTATCATTGCAGAAAGTCCCGTTGTGATTAATTTTGGGACATGTTGTATACTAATATTATTCTATATTAAAACTAATGCACAAGGATCAATTGATAGTCTTTTAATTCAAAATTTGCACAACAGCTCAAGATTTACATTCTTTTGGCAGCATCAAACAAGAAAAGTACATACAGAAAAGGCTCATATATAAATTCACAAAGAAAAGTGTTAAAATCAAGCACAAATGATAACTAAATTGCAAATCACAGCATAAGTTATCTTACAAATTACACATTTCTCATACAATGACAACAGAAATAAACGTTTTTATGTACAGGATAGATTGTCTCTAGAAGAATAGTTCCGAAGGAATTACGGATATATACAGAATATGATTTCTGCCTTATTTCAGACATTGAGCTAAAATCTGCATACTATTTTTGTTATTATGTCATCAATATTTGTATTAAATTTAGTTTAATAAGCATGAACATTATAAGCAGAATCTAACCATATATGAAAATGATTGTAAATTAGTCAATAATTAAGTAAAAAGTAATGAAGACACAGTCATTTTAAAGTAAACTTAATTTTTTATGACATGTACACTGTAAAATCTCTTCAACTTTTGCCACCAAGTGAGCAACACATGTATATCCATTTATTCAGACAATATTTTGTCTGGTTGAAATGTTCCAGTTCCCCTTTTTTCATTTAATAAAAACAAACAATGATTGTACCAAGAATGGAGGTCGTGTTTAGATAGCGTGAAAGAGAAATCAAAGTTCACAACAAGAAGAACACACTCGTGTCAATTAGTTCTTCCATGAAATTTGTGTGAAAGAATATTGTGCGCATCATTCTTATCCATTTCAACTATCTCAACTTTCGGGATATTTTTTTTTTTTTTTAAAGGTCTGCATAATTATATATTTTGTATTATATTCCTGTGAACAAGCTATCACAGCTTGTGGTCTTTTACGATATTTGTTTAAATTGTAAAAGTCTGCAAGATTGATTCCATTGCTTGCACTACATACCATGTACAATTTCTGTCTCGGGTATGCAACAAATCGCACAATTTTAAGCCCCACCCCCCCCCCCCCAAAAAAAAAGAGAGCAAAAGCTCCCTATACAGTAGGAGGGCAGCACCCCCTCTCACTTGCTCCCTCGCAATGTCCCCCTCCTATTGAGAAGCTGTTGAAGCGCCCCACTTATTCATTGCTCCCATAGGGTCAACAAAGGAAGGAATGCTCCCCAGGGAGTGGAGATGGTTAGGGTTAGGGTTATTGTAAAGCGCTTAGAGATGATTATCAATCATATTAGGCGCTATATAAACCAAGTATATTATTATTATTTTAAAGAAATTTATACATAACACTATATTTTGATATCACAGGCTGCCCCCGCCCTCTCATGGGAACGGCCATCTCATCCATGACTGGTTTGGGCCCATGAATAGATTTTTTACTTCACATTTTAGAAGAACTATTGAACCATTTAAGAAAGATAAACATTGACTTTGTTCCCCCGTGCATGGCTGACATGACCTTGTTCGCACTGAATCCAATTCTTTTATTCCGCACCTTTCCACCAACTCGATGACATGGAACAAACAATATCTGTTACACACACCTACTTCCAAGCCTTAGTCAACTTTTCTTTGCTTTCCAATTCTGTTTTGTTTGACTCTTTCTGATTTCAAAGGCTTTCTCAGATTCATAAGTACATGTACATGCAGCTATGGAACCTAGCCTGATAAAGATGCTCTCACATGTAACAACAACTTATCTAGGCTCCTATAACAAAATAAGTTATTTTTACTCATCTAATCAATGTATATTCTTTTGTATAGTTGACCAGTATAATATGATAATTGTCAAACTGCACTCTTTTCCCTTTTTTCAAACACATGGTACCCAATTGCAAGTTGAATTTCTGATTGTAAATTCACAAATTATGCTACACAAAGAACCAGACATTAGATATAATAACAATTATAGCACACACACTCCAATTTACAAAATTTGTGTGAACCGGAAAGAAAAATCAATCAATAAAATGCTTGCCATTGCAAAGAACAGTAAGGTATTCAAACATCACTAAGATTGATATAATTATTACAAAACACAATGATTCAGCATGTGTAACACCAATATACATTATGAACTTCAATACAAGGAATAGCTAGTTTTCTAGGATATAAAAATAGTTCCAACTCTGCAAGTCGAGCAGGCCCAAAAGAATCCAAGAAAAGCATTTGTTATGAAACTTAAAATTCCTTTCATTGCTGTACATTAACTTTAATTTGACATTTACCGGTATACACAGAATTAATTTTAATAATAATAATCGCGGTTATTTATATAGCGCTATTCATGTGAGCTATTTTGCTGGCTGTGGTAGTGGTACTGTAACTGTTCAGTTATTATGAGACCAACTGATGTGCACAAAGTGGTAACAGCAGGACCCCTATAAGAAGGCCTGTTAAAGGGATAGCAAAATTTTGGTTTGGAGGGCACTTTTAAAAAGTTGCAAGGTAGAAGAAAACTAACTGTAGGCATTGTAAGAGCACCTAATTTTTAAAAAGAAACAACTTTGTTGTGATCAAAATCTGTTCAGAAACAACTCGATATATCCATGCATAAAGTCACGGGAGTAATTTAATGAGAATTTAAATATATCTATCAATCAATCATGATAGGATGATAGTCATTACTTCACAATAATAACACGCAAGTTTTAGCTGCCACAATTCAGTTAGACAACTGTTCTTTCCCTTTAACCTCTTCAGAACCGAGTTTATAAAAGGCCATTGAGATATGACACATAAATCACACAAGGCAATTATGGGAGTAATTAAACACGCTTTTGCAAAGGCACTACATTACTGCAAGCACTCAGCGGTCAAATAAAAGTTTAGTACTACTGCATGCCGAGGAGGAAATACATGTTGCATATATTCCAGTTTCACAGGAATATTCATGTTCTTTTAATGAATATACATACCTTATATACACTACTAACTGCTTTAAAAGTCTTTTTATTTTTGCATCATCCACACCTCAAACCTTAACTCCTAACGTGCCAAGCTCGCATTTTTGCGAGTTACAATGCACACAAATGCCATAGAGCATTAAAATCCCTGGCACGTTAAGAGTTAATAAAGAGATGCTCATTCTATACAAAGATTCTTCTTACTTCAAAATCATACACGGCATCTCTTACTTTCATATCTGATTTCATGTAAAGAAAGTATTCTCCATTCCCACAATGTCTCTTCCCCATTAGGTGCAAGGGGAAATGGCAAAATTGACGGTATAAAATGTACAAAAATAGCTACAATCTGGACTTTAGAAATACAAGGATATGGTTGTATAGCTGTCACGAGGCGTGCTAGTACATTAACCGAAACAGTATTGAACTTTTTATCCCTCAAGGGCACTTGTTGATATACAACGCAAACAGTATACTGTATGTACATTTCAAAGCTGAACACCTTACTTGTGACAAAGCCATTAAGTTGTTAAATTTAACATTCTCACTCCAAACCTAGAAACAATAACAATTATATTTTGAATCCATTAATCAGATGTATTATGCAATCATACAGAACTGTAACAAAAAGGTAACAAAAGGGGTAAATAATTCACTTAAAACTTGACCTTTGAAAATGGGTGACAGCAACTAACTACTTCATTGAATTTGCTTTTATTTCATGACCTTCATTTTTCCTGTTCCCTCTAAGGTCTAAATAAATGTGTGAAAAAAAAACTGTCATAGAAAAAGGCTTCAACCTCACAAGTACTTCCATTAAGGCAGGGTTTTTGCTACTTAATGATTAATAATAAGCTACACTTCATCTTATTTTAATCCATTAAGGTAACAGAGATAACAGAACCAAACATTATCAAAATGAAATCATGAAGTCAAAAGGTTATTAAACACTACATGTACATACAGCGTGATAAAAAGAGGGTTAAACTAATAGTCAAGTTACATGCGGCTACTGAATTACCTTCAATTTTCTCTCAACGTCCTACCCATTAATCTCAAATTTTGTGCGACAGACTGAAAGAGGCAAATTCGACATTTCCATCAACAAATTGAGCTGCCATAGTAGAAATTACAGACTTCGGGCACCATGCAAGGCCTTGCAAGCAGCATCAATGTAAATCTAATTTCTTGTGCAGCTATAATTGTATGTAAGTGGTTCACACAAGACTGCAATCTTAACTGGTCCTGAAAATACTCGGGAAGGGGTATATGGAGAAAACATGTATAATACATATACATGGAGAATACATAGCAAAATCTATCAGGCCTGAACAGGTTAAAGCTGTAGTTATGGCAGTCTTCACAGAATAAACCCAATGCACTAGACATTAACGTGTTTGTGGTGGCAACAAAGAGCAAGTTAGAAACATAAAAGAGACTTTAATGTTACATTTTGGTTCAATTTTCTTTCTTTCCTTCTTGTTAACCTGTTCCCTTTGAGATTCTGAAATCTCCATAGACTTTGTACACAACCCACCTGGTTTCTGTAGCCGAGGAGTTAAAAGAATTAAATGTGCTGCTTCGCCCATTAGTGCAATCTTCTCGGTTTGATTTAAATGATACACAGCACATACAAGGAATTCAATAGAGGGTGCGATAGTAAACCCCTTGACTACTGGAACCGGGTGGCTTGTGTACAAAGTCTATGAAGATTTCAGATTTCAGAAACGTGAAGGGAACGGGTTAAATGTTTTACAGGTATTCAAAAAATATTATAGTTCAGTGATGCTATTTCCACCGTTCCATGGTTCTTCTTTAAATTGTTAAAGGGGACCGCCGGGCATTATAAAACCAATGCTTAGTAGTTTTGGTACTATAATTGAATATCAATCATACTCTCATGGGGTCTGATATGTTTCTGTAATTTGAGAACAATGCAATTAATTACTAAGACTTACGGAACCACGGCTATCTAGTGGTTCGCGCGCGCGACTTTGTTTGCACGACCGCTCAATCAATACGCGTACGTTATATGGCAGTATGTGCGATTTATCGCATAGCCCATGCGATAGTTTGTATCGTTTCGGGCATGCAGACAATACGCCCGTGTGCGCTCGTATGTACACACTCCAACGGCAGTGTTGGGGTGGATGGTACACACAATGCCCAGCGCTATATAATAGCCACCGCACCATGCACAATGCATAATGCAATTAGTACACCACAGTGCTTGCATGGCGTTACGTTATATACGCGGTAGATGATGTTTCTGAACGCCAAGTAGATATTTTATTCGCTGCACACAAGAGATTTTCGAGATTGTCTCTGCTTGCTGCGATATATCGTAGGTGCTTCCGATAACAGGATCGTTAAGTGATATCGTTATCGGAACTGCGCTGACAGAATGCCTGACAGGTGATATTAAAAATGATTCCCTGGCGATGTACAAATACTTTCAGTATCACAGACTTGTTTTGTATGTTCATTTGGGATATGTCTTTGATGTAAGAGAGCTAAATCTCTGCCTGGCGGTACCCTTTAACTCTTTGCCTATTTCTGTAGAACAGCATTCATGCTACATTGAATAATATGGACATTCACCCTTGATTTATCATGTCCATCTAGTGTTCAGCAACAATTATTTTGAGTGCTACTCCAATAAGTTCACAATCACAACACTGTTAAAGCTGCTACAGTATTTATATACAACCATTTACAAATAATAAGGCAACAATTATTTCATTACAAATATAGCCTAATTGTGCATTTGTGCAATAAACAGTATAATTTGTTTTTTTTTTGTAATAGAAAACACAACTTCCTAAACTACCGTATTGTATCAAATATTTTAAGACATTATGTTATTTAAATATATCGTTTCATTTGCCTCATATATATATATTGTGCATTGGTGCAATATATATATTTTGTATATAATAGAAAATGTAACTTCCCAAAGCTATATCACATTGTATCAAATATTTGAGACAGTATAATTATATGTTCATGTACTATGTTATTGTATTTACCACAAATATATATTGCGCATTGGTGCAAATATATAATTTGTTTCTTTTATAATACTAAATACAATTTTTCTGAACCAGCTCACATCATATAAAATAGTTAAGACAGCATGTTCCTTTAATATAATGTTCTCATATTTGCCACAGATATCTATTGCATTCATTCCCATGCTAGATCGAGACCTTTGTCACATCTAAATAGCAGAATTACAAATGATTGTTACTTTGCTGCTCCCCATTCAGGAAGCAGATTCTCATGAAATGATTTTGGATTGACATTTCTTTTTGAAAATAATCTTTCAATAAAGCACAAAATTTGATTTCCAAAATGCACCATTACATGAACTTGGACACTGCAGTTCTCTCCACGACAAAACATATACTTCAGATATGGTCTTGTCAGCTGTCACAGGATTAAAATTTTAAAAAACAACAATAAAATATAAAACTACCAAAATGTTAAATTGCCAAAATCACACACCTGAATGGAAATTTAAATCTTTTGAAAACAATTTATTTAAAAAACTTTCTTTGAGATGACAGGATGAACCTAGTAGTTTTAGAATAATAACTTTTTATATTATATGAGCCTTTCATTGACAGCAGTCTCGTCACCATCCCCGACTGTTGCCTGGCTTTCACTCTCACCTGCTGCACTTGGTTCCTTCTGAGATTCTGCTGACTGGTCTGCTTCTGCTGCGTTCTCCTGGACTGTAGATGATTCCGGAGTAACCGCCTGATCATCAGAAGCGGCCTTTTGATCATCTGCTGTGGCAGAAGACTTGTCTTCCTCTGGAGCTTTACTTACATCCGGTGCTTCAGCACCTTCATTTGCTGCAGGTGAAGAATCTTCAGAACCACTGTTGCCAGAGTCTTCTGAACTCGATGACGATGCTGACTGGTCTGCTTCCGCTGCGTTCTCCTGGACATCTTCCTTCACATCGTTTTCGCTGGATGTCGGTGCCTCCTGATCTGCCTCTGGGGCTGGTTCCTCTGCAGCGGATTGGGAATCCTGGACAATATCTTTGTCGTCATCACCCTCTGTAGCCGATGCTGCTGCCTGGTCGACCTCAGGTTTGTTGCTTCCACATGGAATGGCAGAAACCTCCCCGGTATCGTCATCTTTGACGCTCCCACATCCGCTACCTCCTCCTTGTTGGGTTTCCCCGTCACCATCCTCCGAAGGCTCATCTTCTGCATCTGGATCAGCTGCATTATCTACATCTGGTTCAGCATGGGGTGAGGTTGTGTCCTCTAGAGACTCTGTAGTTGCTTGTGGGACCTCCTCTGACGCATCGTCGTCTGATGGCTGATTTTCACCCTGCTCAGACAGATTATTCTCATCCGTACTGCTTTCTGGAAGACCTTCATCTCTTGTTTCACCCTCCTTCTCCTCAGGAACTGATTCTTGAGCAATTTCAATGCTAGCTTCATTGTCAACAACTGCATCCTCATTTTGATTCACCTCTTCCTGCTCAGACTCTGGCAGTTCGCTTTCCTGGTCGTCTGTGTTCTGGTCTGCAACTGGTGAAGCGTTTAGGTTTGATTCCGCTTCTATGATTCCATTGACTTCAGCATCTACATTCTGTTCTTCTTCCTGGGCCTCTCCATTTAATGTCGGTTCAGGTGGCTGTTGCACATTCTCTTCCTCTCCTTTCGGTGCTTCATCTCTCGACTGCTCGTCTTTCTGAAACTCTTCTTCATCAGCTGGGATGTCAGGTCTTGGATACTTCTTCTCGTAATCTCTGACAGCCGCAACACCTTTGGCTGCCGAGACTGCTGATGGATAGACTAGGGGATTCTTCAGGAGATTCAGCTTTTTCAGTGACTTTGCCGAAGTGCAGAAGTTTTCCGGTAGAGCCTTGATCTGATTTGAGGCAGCGAATAGTTCCGTAAGCTGAGGCAGTTCGGTCAGTTCAATGGGTAATGTCTTTAACTGGTTGTCACTGACGACTAAGATCCTCAACTTCTCCATGGACTTGATTCCAGGCGGCACACTCTTCAGCTTGTTCTTTTTCAAGGACACATCTTCAACTGAGCACTGGAACAGCACTTCGGGGAACTCCTCAAACAAATTATTGTCCAAAATAATCTCCTCTAACTTCCTCAGGTACATGAGATCACGAGGCAAAGAGGATAACTTGTTCTTGCTAAGATTCAGATATCGCAGGCTCTCAAGTTCTCCTACGACTTCTGGGAGCGTCTCAAATTCATTGTTCGATAGATCAAGCCTTTCCAACTTGTTCAACCTCTCCAGCTGATTTGGAAGGGTGGATAGTTTTGTTCGGTTCAATGTCAGGCCAATCGCCTTGGTGTTGGAGAGGATAGACTTGGGTACTTCTGCCAGGTGTTGGTTGAAGATCTCAATGCCCTGACCAAAATCTCCTTTATGGTCCAGGAGGTTGGAGTAGGTGATCTTCGGCTGTGACATGATGATTGTCTGATGATGTCTCTCCTACGATGCTCCGGTCAAAAGATCTGTCAAAAACAAAAGTGAAAAGACTGACATATAAATAATGACTTCAAAATTTGACTGAATAGTAATTAAAGATCACTGATACTGTATTTCTCCTCGATGATGACTGGAACAAACATATTTCTGTAAATAAAAAAGGAAGCAAATTAGAAGTAAGCTTACAAACATAAAAATAATTTATCTTTGACGATGAATGTAGGATCTGTTAGTAAAAGAAAACCTAATCAAATACAAAATATGAACGAGTTACAAAAACTAAGTAACGGATAAATTACACAAATTGTAAACATATCTAAGCATCATGTAGCTATAAGGATGTAAATATTGTTGACTCATGCAGGTCCAATGAATGCAAGATTTTGATAACCAGAAAAAGGAAGCAATACTCACAATGAATATCAATATATCCAGAGATTTCAATAAGCAAAATGCGGCAGTTAAGAGCACACTAGTAGTAATATAACCATCCATATAAGATTTTAAGCTAACGAAAGAATGTTAGCTGGTAGCAGCGTAAGCTCCACAGTTAAAATGTTCATCTAATTATAGGCTGGGAGGAGACTGCATGGTAAAGTTTAAAGTTCAACCTTTAAAGCTACAAGACACAAGCATCATGAGCCATTTCGAGAGCTTTATAAAATAATGTTATCAGTTTTCTAATCCAGTTATACATTTAGCTCAATATATTCAATCTGCTTTATCT
The DNA here is from genome assembly GCA_037951105.1 of Echinarachnius parma. Taxonomy (NCBI): domain Eukaryota; kingdom Metazoa; phylum Echinodermata; class Echinoidea; order Clypeasteroida; family Echinarachniidae; genus Echinarachnius; species Echinarachnius parma. The sequence continues at coordinate 134,763 of JBAMJV010010221.1, read as the reverse complement.
ACCCATAAGCTGGTTGGAGATCTAATCTCTTTATAAAGTTAAATTTGTTAACATGCTTCCACGTGGCTAGACTTGTACTTTGAGTTCCAATTGGTAATGGTTAATGCATGCGTACAGTAAGCATTTCGAGAGAAGTACAGGAGCTTTGATAACATTATACACACATAAAGGACCTTTGGCATTCTACATAGTTAGTGCAGAGCGCAGACAATGTTATCTTTCAAAGATAAATAAAAAGGTCTGTTAAAATTTGACTCATGAATGATTGTCATGAGATAACTCATCTTGTGCAATATATCATAATAGCCTACTTTATAAGCAGACTAACAATATTTTGGGAATGAGCTTAATAAATATGTCTCTATTGGACATAAGTTGGCCACATTCCACAGGCTTCGAACTCCCATTTTCATGAACTAAATCTATGACACCCAGAAAAATATTTTGGTATGGTGGAAACAAAAATCTGTTTTTCCAGATGCAGTTTGCACACCAGTCCTACAGGTGGTATTCTTTGTGAGATGTACGCTCAGATTGTAATACCAACAGTACACATTGCCAAGAAATAGTTGTGTGTGGGTATGAAGGAACCCAAGATAAATAATAGGCCTCCAGTGCTAATCAGTATTTACACTAAACAAGAATGCTAACACCGTGCTAGAGCAGGACAAATATTTTACACCTTCCAGGGGGTATAGTTACATGGGGGGGGGGGGGGGGGGGGAGGGGGGGGCACGCCCCCAAACAACACATCAATTAACATTCAAAAGAAAGGGTAACATTTGCATGAAAAAGGGAAAAGAAAAAAAGAGCGTGACGCCCCCGCATCAGTCAGACTACGGCATACGCTATGTCACTGACACTAGGTGCACAAAGTATACCTGACCAGGGGCCAGACTTGTACCCAGGGTTTATCTTTGGTTGGTAAACCCTTTTTGGTCTACATCTCATGTGGTCTACCCACTGACGTAGATCTGTCATTGATACCTATTGTTCAGGGGGAGGATCTAGTCATTCATCCCCCCTAGCTGAACAATAGGTATTACGCTAGTCTACCAAATTATCTATTCATTCATCCCCCTAGCTGAACAATAGGTATTACGCTCGTCTACCAAATTAATGCTTGAAAGTTCAACATTTTCCAAATTCCAAACTTGACCCCTAAAAACTAATCCTAATCCTTAACCTCCAACTAATCCTAATCCTTAACCTCCAACTAATCCTAATCCTTAACCTCCAACAAACTTTTTACCATAATCACATCCCTACTCCCTAATATGCTAATCCTCAGCTAATATGGGTGCACCCTAGACCAAGTGGCAAACTACTGTGCCCACAATTGTTGTAAGAATGTTTGCATCCCAAATACAGCAATTGTATACAAGGCACATTATTCAGGTGGGATTGTTTGCAAGAAAGGCTGAAGATTGGTCAGTAGATTTGTTTTCTTTTACTGACATTCTTCAGATGAAGGTGCATTGTGAATGAAAAATGTGTAGATTATTTTATGTATTATAAACATCACACATGTGATGCATGCAAAATTTACAATGAAGAAATTGTCTTGTCCCTTTTGTACAGAATATGTACACACTGGGCAAATATGCACTTTGGAAATAACCCTATTCCCGTCAAGCATTGAACCACCTTCAGACCACCTTCAAACTGATTTAGAAGAAAAATATGAGCACCCAAGTTAAAATCAACAAAATAGATATTTTATGCATAATGTTTGAGACAACACTTATTAATGATCTAGGTTTGATTAACATACTGTAGCACCTAATTTGAAATGGTATAATCTATTTAGAAGCACAATTTACACTATCATTACCCCAGTCATAAGATTAACATAATTATTATAATTATATAAGTAGCCACCATCATTATTATTATTAATCTAGGTTTGATTTATATAGCACCCAATTTGAAATGGTATAATCTATTTAGAAGCACTTCACACGATTATCACCCCAGTCATAAGATACAATGCCAACTTCCTGGGGATCATTCTTTGATTTGAATTTTAAAAAGCCTCTTTACAAGTACCAATGCATATATGAAAATATTTTCTAAGTATCTATTTGATAACATCAGCGAATATAATGGAACAATGTAATCTGTAAATAAATAAATTTGAAACATGTATGTGCTTAATTTTGGTGTGAAAGGAGACTATGACCACTGTCAACATTGTACTGTTTGCTCAAGAGGGGAGGAACCCCCATTTCGGTTACAGTAGCTTGATTTTTCCTGTAACTCGCCAAACATACATATGTACAATGTACATACATGTATATAATTAACGGGAAATCAATTTTGTATTAACATTTTATATCTGTCATGTTCAGTGGGCAATTACATCTATATGTCTGTCTGTCTATCTGTCTATCTATATCTGTCTAACCATATATCTGTCTGTCTGTATGTCTGTCTATCTATCTATATAGATCTATCTATCCATCTGTCTATATGTCTGTCTGTCTATCTATCTATCTATCTATCTAGAAGATCTATCTATCCATCTGTCTATATGTCTGTCTATCTATATATCTATCTATCCATATGTCTATCTGTCTATCTATCTATCTATCTATCTATCTATATATCTATCTATCTATCTACTGTATCTATCTATCTACATGTATCTATCAATATATCCGTCTGTCTGTCTGTAGATCTAGATCTATATATATCACAACCAAACATATTTCCATCTCTCTAAAGATACAGTTTGTGTAAGTATTGCTTTTTACATTTCTCAAGGAAATATACACATTTGTATGTGCACATTAAAAAAATATCATAATTGATTTGATTGCAATAATGAAAACTAAATGGTACTGAATGGTTTTAGGTAATACACCTACAATCTACCATTTTGTTTATTTGCCCTTCCTAGATCAGATTTCTAAATTTCAAACAGGTGTTATGGTTCACAAAGGTTGAATTTAACTCTAAAGTTGGACTTGAAAAGTATGGAAAGCCATTAGTTTCTTTGAAAACAAATTCTAAAAGCCCTTTAAAAAGGCATTAAATGTTGTTTCAATTCATAAATATTTTTCTATTATCAAAGAGATTTCATGTTCTTCATGTAAAATGTATGAAAAGTCTATAACAATACTTGCATTTTTGCAATATATTTTGTTCCAAGGCTACAAATGGCTTACCATACGTTTTAAGTCCAACAGTTACATTGTAAGTTCAACTTAGGATCTTTGTGAAACACCCCCCCCCCCCCCCCCCCCCAGGTGTTATGGTTCACATCAGAATAGATCGATAGTGCATTCATCCATAGCATGCAGGCAGTAGAGTTATAGATACGATATCATATATACATGTATGTGACCGGCTATATAGCAAAACCTGGTACTTGTCGGTAAATATCAAAATGTAGATTTTCATACCCTTACAAAGGCCTCATCACAATAATAATAATAATAATACAGTATTTATATAGCGCATAATAATAATAGCTTATTCTCTATGCGCTTTCCAAAAAACTTAATTACTTAATTCGTACGAAATAACATTAATTATGAAAATTACACAAAACGAGTAAACCATAACATACAATTTATCAGGAAACCACATTGTAATTAATAATACGCATTAACATCAAGGAATAAATTACATTGAAAAATATAACATGCGTAACAAATTATATGACTATTTGTATTATCAAGTGCATCAGAATGGCGAAACAAACACAAATAATGCATTGTATGTTATCAACTTGACAGGGTGGGGGGGGGGGGGGGTGGGTCCATTTCGGTCATTGTACATCATTACAGAATAGGTATGTCTTGAGGGCTGTTTTGAAGCTGTGGACAGTTTTGCACTGGCGAATATGGAGAGGCAGAGAGTTCCAGAGGGTGGGAGCCGATACTTGGAAGGCACGATCACCATAGTATTGGGTTGAAGACTTGGGAACTTGTAGACGATGCTGGTTGGCAGATCGGAGGGAACGGGCTGGGTTGTGTGTACTGATCAGCGATGAGATGTAGGATGGGGTTGCATTGTTTAACGATTTGAAAGTTAGCAAAAGGATCTTGAAGATTATTCGTTTCTGGATAGGTAACCAGTGGAGATTACGTAGCAAGGGGGTGATGTTCTGCCTTCGAGGGGCTCTGCAGATGATCCTGGCTGCGGTGTTTTGGATTCTTTGGAGATGTTGGAGTTCATACTGCGGAAGGCCATACAGCAGGCTATTACATGTGTCTAGTCTGCTGGTAACAAATGAATGGATGAGTGATTTGGTTGCGGGTGCTGTGAGATATTGTCTGATCTGTCCAATCGATCTGATGGCTATCATGGACGACTTGCATATGTTCTTCAGATGCAGCTTCATGGTGAGATGTCGGTCCATGATTACACCTAGGTTCCGCGCGTGATCAGCTTGTTGCGCAACGGTGTCCCCTACATTTAGAGATACCGCATCAGGCTGGTCCTTGAACTTTGAAGAGAAGTGTATGATTTCTGTCTTTGCATCGTTGAATTTCAAGGCATTCTGAGCTGCCCAGATTCTGATGTCTGAAATACAGGTGTTAAGTCGGGCTAAAGCTTCTTCGTGGGTTGATTTCGGAAACGCGATGTACATTTGCGTGTCATCGGCGTATATCATTGACTGTAGGCCATGGGCAGCGATGACATCGGCAATCGGGGCACTGTAAAGTACGAAGGTCAGCGGCCCGAGTACGGAGCCCTGGGCAATTCCGCACTCATCTCGATAGACATGAGAGGAAGCGTCCTTAATCTTGATGGTATGTGATCTTCCGTAGACATAGGACCTAAACCATTCAAGAACCTTGTCAGCGAAGCCATAACGTCTGGATAGCACTTGCATCAGTACGTCATGGTCTATGGTGTCGAAGGCGGCACTAAAATCCAACAAAAGAAGAATGACCTCCTCGTTTCTGTCTAAAGCCCGAAGAACATCATTTTGGACTTTCAGAAGTGCGCATTCTACTCCATGATGTGATCTGTAGGCCGATTGGGTTGCCGGAAACATGTTGTTGGCGTCTAGATATGTGGTGATCTGGTTGACTACAACTCGCTCGATGAGCTTGGCAAGATAGCTCAAGTTGAAGATCGGGCGATAACTGGCCAAGTCGTCAGGGGGAAGGTTATCTTTCTTCAGGCGAGGTACGACGATCGACTGCTTCAGACATGAAGGGAATTTTCCAGACTGCAGGCTTGCGTTGACGATCCTTGTGAGAGCTGAGAGTAAGGCAAGTGAACCATCTGTACAACTCTTTAGAAGAGTAGTAGGAATAGGGTCCAATTCACATGATGCCTTAGATGTGGATTTGATGATTCTAAGTATATCCTCATCAGTGACTGGGTGGAACGAGACGAGTCCAGTGTTGAGTTGCACTCGTCAAGAATTGGAACAGAAAGGTTCTGCTCATCACCCTGGTTGAGCTCCTCTCTAAGACGATGGACTTTCTGTTCGAAGAAGTCTCCAAAGTTGTTTGCTAGCTGGAGAGGACAATTGTGTTTTGGTAAGGTCTTAGTGACTGGACGCATGGTGAGAGATTTTACAAGTCGGAACAACTCTTGTTGATTAGATGAATCAGTCTTGTTTAGGAGGTATTCACGTTTAGCTGCGTACACGAGTACGTTGTATTCTTTGCACAGTTCTGCGTAGATGTGTTTGTGAACCTCCAGTTTAGATTTGTTCATCTGTCTTTCAGCTCTCCTGCGCTTCTGTTTGGCTGTGCGTAGACTGTCATTATACCAGGGGGCATTAGGACGGAGGATAATGCTCCTTTCTGAAAGCGGGGCATGTTTGTCCAATAGCTTGCCAAGTTCATCGTTGTAGAGAAGAGCCAGTTCCTCAGGGTCATCTGATGATTCTTGGACAAGTGAGGATTCTATGACGTCTTGTAGAAAGGTGCCAATGTCTATTTCCTTTATTTTCCGGGTCTTAAGGAGACATCTAACAGGACTCGGCCGGGAAGTAAGTAGACGGCACTCAATGGCAGCATGGTCTGATGGTAAAGAAGAGCATACCTGGATTGATTGCACGAAGTCATCATGGGGTCGTGAGATGATGAGGTCGAGTGTGTGCCCACTAGTATGGGTTGGAACATCGACAAAATTTTGGAAGTTGGTCGATTCTAGCAGTTGAAGGAGCCGTGAAGCGTGAGCATCATTCTGGACATCGACGTGGAGGTTGAAATCGCCAACTAGTACGACCTTCTGACGCACGACGGACAATATCTCAAGGAGTGAAGACAGTTCAGCAAGAAATGTCTGTGGTGTGTGTCGGTTTTTCCTTCCTGAAGGAGGTCTGTAGACGACCACGAGGCGGAAAGGACAAGAGTCACTAGATGTTATTGTCAAGTCGATGTACTCGAATGACTCGACATTCATCAGTAGATTCGTAGTTGAGATATAGCCCTTGTGCAGGAGAACCCCAACTCCACCTCCTCTGCTATCGGTGCGGGGTATGTGTAGAAAGTCATAATGCGGGAGCGTTGTTTGGAGGTCTCTCAGTGTGGCAGTGTCCTTTTCTGTATTCGTCAGCCATGTTTCACAAACTGCTAGAATATCAACCTGATTTGATATAACGAAATCACAGATAGCAGTCGATTTGCCTCGTGCTTTCATCGAACGGGCGTTCCATACGGCAAACTTTGTTAGCGACGTTGGTTTGAGTTGTATAACTTTCGGTTTTTGCAATGTACATGAAGAATGGCGATCTCCGTTTTTCCACGGTCGGGTAAACTCATCGCGCCTGGCGATTAAGGTTTGAATGGGATGAAGACGATTGTCTTTCCTTCTACGACCACCCCTGGAAGTTCTTTCTTTAGCGAGATCTAAGTCGCGAAGCGTCTCCATGAGCGATGGGCTAATCCGATTCAGCTCAGTACTTCTTATTGAGCGTTTGATGTCGAACAATTGTCTCTTCGTGTAGTGCAAGGAGTTCATTGTCGGCCTGTTTGTCGTGTCGATCTCGAACTGAATGGGAGAGCGCAAGTTTATGAGGAGATAAATGTGAACAAGGACAAGCCCATTCAACCAAAACTTCCCTCGTATCATTGATTCTAGCTGCATTTTGAGCGAAGATTCAGCTCAAGTCAGCCGGCAAGCTTCCCGTCGAAATAGCTCTAGAGTTTCGTAGTAACATTAGATGGCGACAGTTTCTCAAACATCAAAATAATCAAATGTTCGTCTCGAGTCACCAATCTGACAGTTTTTATCCAAAAGTCACTTTAAAGGGATAGTTGAGTATTGGTCAAACTTAACTTTAGTAACCAAAACCTGCACGATTACGATACAAACTAATAGTTATAACTTCACCATGCTCGAAAAGTATACACAATTACAAACGACAAAGTAAAACCCCTGTTATCATTCAAAAAGAGCCGTTACAACTCGAAGTGTCAAATTAACTCGGCGCGAAGCACTAGCGTTGTAGGTCCTAATACGGGACTGTATAGTGCAGTGTGCGGTAATACGGGACTGTAGTGCAGTCACTGTGTGCGGTAATACTATACAGTAGTACGTGTATATTATGTATCGCAACCATAGAAGTATGACTCCAACACTGCCGTTGACGCAACTCGCAAGCCCCATTCGCATTCGTTCGCCTTTCGTTCACAGTCGCGCTAACACACGGAGAGACTGGTCCATGAGGCGCATATATCACTGATTTTTTGCGGAATGGAAGGAAAAATCATAATCTTAATCCAACCGGTAGTTGGATCACATATTGGAGAGTAAATTGCTGGTAAGTACCGTATCATATGTATAGTTTTAAGCACAATTAGCGTGCACACAAATATTTGGTTTCAGTCTTTTATTAGGAGAACATAGAACGCTAGTGCCTCGCACTAGCGGTTCTAAAAAGTGATACCCGGGCGTCAACCACTTTTATATGATATTTTGAAAGCAAATTTCACAACAATTAGAGCATTTGAATGGAAATTATTATTATTTCCCATGTTTTTTTCGATGATCTTTCATATGGAGTTGAAATCAACCAAATCCGTTACAATCGATGTTGGGGGGGCACTTTGGAAATTACCAAAACTCAACTTGGCCTTTAATATCAATGCTCTCTGTATAAGAACTAAACACGGTGAAATACTATCACAAAAAGTGGCGAAGAATATACAAAAAGCCGAAAATAAAGATGAAATATACGGAGCGATCAATGATCGTGCAGCCACACACACACAAGCTTTCATTTGATCCTTTTTTTCTAACTAATTGGTCAATAATTGGTGAGGATATGATTGTTTCAATTTTACAATCATAGGTCTTTACACACATTTTGTGTGAACTTAAAATGCCCATTTCTTCAAAACATGAATTACCGACAAGTGCCGGGTTATGCTATACAGCTATAGCCGGTCATATATAGTACTCGGTCATAATTGTATAGAAAAGATGGATCCACTTGTAACAATGACATATGAATAGAAATGGGAAAACCTATTAATCATTTATCTTTATTCGCCTTGCTAACAAACAGGTAACAGGCTTTGTTGTGAACAGCAATGACAATACATCAAATGTCTTTATTTCCGTTGCAATGCTATCAGAAATATCTACCCATTCTTGTAAATTTAACAAAAATAGGAATATATTAATTATTTGCCCTTATTTATCTTGCTACTAAAGTCTGCTTATTTGTGAAAAAATGGGAACATATGAATCACAGTTGGTATTTATTTACAATACTACCAGACAAATTAATGTTTGTTCACATAAACATCAAAGGGAATATACCCATATATAGTCTTTATTGATTCTACTATCAGTATTGTTAGAGAAACGCCTGCTCATTCATGTGAATACAAATGAGAATAATCAACCAATTAATCATCACTGAGGCATGTGTGGGATCATGCAATGGTGAGAAATGCTTATGGCTTCCGCTGTGTGTACACAAACCTCTCCCACAGTCACACACAAAAGAAGCCTGTAGTGTATGTCTAAACACATAAAACAATTTCAATAAAAACAGAATGAAAAAAAAAAAACACTTACAAGTATTGAAGCTTTAAGAATAGGACTCGGCATACCTTACAGTAGCTTTTAGTTCGCAGTTACAATGTATCTGCTATGGAGAAGCAAGGTCTATTAAAAGTATTTAAAAATCACACAAAATCTCAACAGGTGTGGGAAATATTTCAAAGTATATTATAACTGGAATTCATAAAGTTTGTTTCAACCTGGTTTGAAATGCCCACTGTTTTATGGAGCGCCACATGTTCATATCTCATTTCCAAAATTAGGATTTTAGGGCAAGAAATTTGAATATTCAATTAATCTTTATAATATAAATATTTAATCATTTTACTGGCCAAGTTATTATTTTTGTATTTTGTAAATTGGAAATAAACATGTGGCACTCCGTAAAACCATGGGGCGGATACTTTGCAAATTCCATCCTTATGTATTGAGTGTATTTTCTTGCATACATGTACATACAACCTATCAACGATCATTTCAATTTCCGTTGTTACATTATAAAGAGTTTAATATATTTGTTTCTAAGCGCTGTAGAATAACAACATTATGTAGGTACAAATTACAGGGAAATATCTGGTATAAAAGAGTATTATTGTCTGTAACTGCAGCAAATATTTGTTTGTGGGAAGGCATGAATATTTTGGTTGCTATTTGTCTATAATTAGGTTACACAGTACAAAAAGGGGAACCAAAGTAATATCGATATTTAACTGTTTTACTGGCTTAATTCTTTTCCTTATTTTGAAAATGGGAGATAAACATGTTTCACTCCACCAAACTATGAGACATAGGCATTTAAAACTACCCACATTTGCAAATTCCATCCATATGATTTAAGCGTATATTCATTGCATACATATTACAAACAATATATTTCCGTAAAGCACATCGAATAACAACATTATGTAGGTACAAAATACAAATTACACGGAAATACCTAGTAGAAAAGAGTATTATTGTCTTGTTGTAACTGCAACAAATATTTGTTTATGACAAGGCATAAGTATTTTGGTTGCTATTTGTCTATACATGTAATTGGGTTACACATTAACAAAAAGGGGAAAACCAAAATAATATTTTGTTACCTAATCAAGCTACTAAATTTTCAAACTAATCATGATAGAATTGGGAAAGCGCTATTTAGGAATCATTTTAAAGTGCTTAGAGATGATTATCAATCATATTAGGCGCTATATAAATCAAGTGTATTATTATTTATTATTTTAGGAACATCATGTAAAGAGTTTATGCAAAAACAGATAAATGCCATTAATTTTATTTTAAAGATGTACCATCATATAACACAACATATATTGTCTTTAAAATGGTACATAATGCATTGCATGTCAAGGTATCTTTTTAAAGGTATGATTAGTAGTATCACACATTTTCCTATTATTTACTTTGTTTTTTAGCAGGTTTAATCACAAATAACTTGAATTGGAAACAAACAAATTGGTAAAATTGCATTTAAACCCTTCATGTATTCTTCCATGATGTCATCATTCATATAAATAAAAATGAAACAGGTCCTGTATAGCAGTGGCGTAGCGTGGTCCGACTGATTGGGGGGAGGGGGGGAGGGGAGGGGGCACGCAAATGATTATGATTGGGGGGGGGGGGGGTGCACACCTGATGTTTTTCTTTATTTTTACAAAGATTTTCCACAGTGTTTTCTATGGTTTTGGACAAATTATTGTGGGTGGAACGTGCCCCCCTCCCCCAGCTACGCCACTGCTGTATTACCATTAATTGAGTAAACAAGCTGTTTAGATTATGCAAAAAACAGCTCTGGAGCAAAAATATATGAACCGTGAAAGGACATGAATTTGAGAGGAGCAGTTTACATTTTCATATTCAGGATGTTATATTTTGTAGCTAACAACTACAAGGAGCAAAAGAGATATTGTGAAAGGGCCCATCTTTTATTTTCAAAGCAGGGTATTAAATTGTGCAGCGAGAAACTATCCTGTGAAAAGCTGAAACGTGAAAGACGATGAGTACAAGCTGCACGTTTGTTTGTAACAGGATGTTAACCTGTTCTCTACTAGATTTTCAATCCCTATCTTATTTAGAGATAATATATACTGGACCCCATGTTCCTGTAGGCAATTTAGGTTAAATTGGACAGCTCTTATAAAATGCCATTCAAAGCAACACAGATACAAAGCATGAAACATCAAGTAATGAAAGAGCATCTTATCTTTCAAAGGCTATCTATTTCCACATCAAAGAGATACAAGTACTAGCTCTCTAACTGAACCCAAAGGAAATGAATCGTGATGAAAGAGGATAGATCACACTGTACAATAAGAGTACCGTATCTATTTGATATCTATTACATCTTTTCATCAGAGAAATTAAGGAACCCAACAGACACTTTGCTTTTGATATGCTGGTCGTCATAGCAACGGTTGACATCAGAAGCATCTCAAACTACATCTCCATCTCGTTTCCATGGAGACAATCTTTTGTCACCTGTCCCTTGAGCAATTGTTGCTGAGAAGATAGTTATATTCCCCCTTTTTCATCATCATTATGAGCATTATTCAGCGTATACAGTATAATCATCTACAAATTTAGGATTATTACATAATTGTCACCAATCCCTTGCTGCCAAGAAAATAGTCTATTGGGATATAATTCACTCTTTTCATCATTATTATCATCATCCGACAGTCTAATACTGTAATAATCATCTTCACTGATACGATTATTACACATAATTGGCACCAGTCCCCTTGCACAACGAGTAAATAGTCTATTTGGATATAATTCTCCCTTTTTGATTATCATCATCATCGATCATTTAAAATAAACTACAGTAATCATCTTTACTAAATAAATATCTAGGATTATATTATCACTGCAGTCCTTCAGGCAATTGTTACCAAGAAATATCTATTTGTGATATATTTAATTCCTCTTTTTCGTAATCATTAACATCCTCATCATTCAGCAAGATACTGTGTAATCATCTTTACTATGTATTTAGGATTTTTACATATTATTGTCGCCGAAGTCCCCCGAGCAATAATTTGTATTACCAAGAAAAGTCTATTTGTGATGATTCCCATCTTTTTATCATCATCATTGATCAATGATCAAAATACTATTTATAATCATCTTTACTACATAATTATTTTGAATTATTATTTACACATAATTGTCAATTAGTTGTTCCCAAGCAAAGTCTATTTGGGATATATAATTCCCCCCTTTTCATCATCATCACCATCATCATCATCAACACCACCATCATCATTATCATTCAGAATTATCACCTTCTAATATGTTGCATAGACCCAATCAAACAACATTGAAATATTAATGTGAGAGAGAAGGTATACTCAATTACTTTAGTCTACCTCCTCCATTCACTTATTGCGTTCATTTTTGTCACGGACGGGGACCTAGTGACTAGTCCCACTCCCATAGACTTTGCACACAGTGCGCTTACCAACAGAGAGAGGGGGACCTAATTAAATCACGATTTAGCCAGAGTGAAAATTAAGTTATAAGACTAAATTCTTTGTTACATTATTGATGCAAAGATGATTAGAGCAAAGTTGCCTACATTTAAATAACAGAATTTGATGCTTTTAGTTTTACTCCTAATTGCGATTGCTCCTATATTATCCCCCTAACGAGCAGGATTGCCCCTATATATGTTCATCAATAATTTATTGTACATTATGGTACTATCTGTTATATGTAAATGAAGACAAAAAAAAAAACACCTGCATGAGTCCGCATACAAATTATATTTCGTAATAAACATAACATTTTGCAATTTGAATTATGACGGCACATTTGTACAAGTAGAAGAATGAAACCATTATAACCATGATTTATGAAATGTTTTGCTTCAGTGTAAAAGTTTTAATCATAAACTACATAATAGCACAAATTAGTAATTATAGTACAGAGTTCAAGCGAAGGAATATTCAGACATATATTTTTACAATGTACAAAACATGAAATTCAGATGGAAGATCTTATTAAACTCACCATAATCACCATATGCAACCAATGGTGGACGGAATAATCGCCTAGAAAGTATAATCAGCTCAGCTCAGCTATGGTTCAGCTCCAGACAGTGTAATGAGAGTATAATGATGCAGGTTTATAGTTGTGGTTTGTGCTCCACTAATAGATCGTACATGATTGTATACGTCAAAAACCGCGCGGTAATATGGTTTCACACGATTCTACCTACACACCCCCACAATATTATGCACGATGCATGGAAGCCGCACCGCTCTAATATATTGTGTACACGCTACCCTTGGAGATAAATAGCGTGTGCAGAATGGCGCCGCCGTAAAAAGTATTGGTAGTAGTGGTGGTATATGGTGGCCACTGCGCGGCGCCACCCTTCATAGACTGCGTGTACACTCTTTGATGATATTGTACAGGGCGATATGATCACGTTCAAGTTTTTTACTCTCATAACCCGAGAGAGGATCGACATGACCAGGGACATGACAGAGTAAATAAATTCTTACGAATGCTACAATTTTAGAAAACCCCTTCTAATCTTAAAAACGTGTCTCCCAAACATAAGGGCTTGATTTAGATGTATTATATTTTAAGATGTGAACTGCTGTAAATGCAAGAAAGACTTATTTTAAAGATAATTATCATGTTGTTTTTAAAACCAGGGTGGATAAAGGCCTAGGAGCAGGGATTTGAATAATACAACTTGGGGAAATTATGAGAAGATAAGGGTAATCAAGAATAAAGATAGAAAAGACGAAGAGAAGGAAAATATAAACAGATTTATGAAAGAAGTATACTGGCAATGAAGAGGATATATGGAAACAATTAATGAGGTCAAATACGATGGAAAGATGGGAAGGAAAAGGGATAATGGCTAAAAAGGAAGGATGGGGGATTTATCTTTAACAATTTAAAGGAAAGAATGGTTAAATCATTTGAATTGTACATTTTGGGGGAAACAGAAATAACCTGAGTTCAACTAAATATAACATATTTGTTCTAAAATCTAAAACAATGCACAATTATTTTAGAGATACTAACAAATCTGTTAAGGTTAGTACAATGGTTTAACTTGTTGATTGAGAGGGTAAAGAACAGATTATTAAGATTGACCTGAGGAGAGAAAAGACATAACAAAAAAAATAGGTACATGTGAAGAAAGATAGCAATAAAAGAAGGGGAACAAATAGTTCAACATGCACAAGAAAAACATTTAAAAGGATAGAACAGGGGTCAGGGGAAGAGGAGTGTAATGAAGAGTAACACCAACTATATGAGTAAATATAATTAACATAATGGGATAGAAAGACATACAGATGTGAAATAGTATAAAAGAAGATTAAAGAAATTAAGATGGCCATGAGAAAGTGTAAGAACAAGAGTGAACAAAGAAATAACATAAACAAGAGGAAGGAGTAGAAGAGGAAGAAGATGAAATATAAATAAGATATAAATAATAAAGAGAAAGAAAAGGAGGAGAATAAAATGGCTCTAGACAACAAATATGAATGTCGCCATCTGCTGACAAAAACATTATATTGTTGGTTCTCCATTTCTGTATTGCATCACTTTATTCACTTATGCCATATTTCCCAATATGTCTTAACAACTTTATATCTCTCTTTATTCCTCTCTCGGACAATCTAAGCTCCACTGGAAAAAAAATACATAAAGACCATTCTAATTCCTATCTCTTTGTGTTTAATTTGACATTGAGATGATCAAATCTAAAGTGAAGATGCTGTGTAACCAAGGAATTCTCATCTCTAAGCCGACACCGTCTGTATTTAGCTTGTATAATGCTAAACCGTTTAGTTTATATAGCACCTAATATGATCATCTTAAGCGGTTAAAATAATATTATCCTGGTCATATGACATATTGCACGCCAGCACACATAGTGTGCACCATCTCCAATACAATGTACTTGGGGAGCATTCCTTTCTTCCAAGCAGCTCATGGGCATTGGGAAGATCCTACCAGGTTCCCATTTTTTAACTCCCAGGTAGAGAGCACTAATAACAGATAAATTGTCTTGCTGAAAGGCAACCTCAGTGGGCGGGCATACACTGGTTTTGAAACCTACCACCACCACCACCACAGCCACAGCCACCACCACCACACACACCACCACCACCATACCCACCACCACCACCACCACTATACCCTCCACCAGACCACCACCACCACCACACCCCCACCAACACAACATACATTAC
This sequence comes from Echinarachnius parma, assembly GCA_037951105.1. Lineage (NCBI taxonomy): Eukaryota > Metazoa > Echinodermata > Echinoidea > Clypeasteroida > Echinarachniidae > Echinarachnius > Echinarachnius parma. Next base: position 119,554 of record JBAMJV010010221.1, on the reverse strand, counting down.
CACCACCACCGCCGCCACCACCACCGCCGCCGCCACCACCAACACACCCCCACCAACACAACATACATTACCATCACCACCACCACCACCGCCGCCGCCACCACCAACACACCCCCACCAACACAACATACATTACCATCACCACCACCACCACCGCCACCACCACCACCAGCACCACCACCACCACCACCACTGGCACCATCATTACCCGCATCGCACCACCACTATCAATATCAGTTATCCTTGTAAGAATGAAGTGACTTGTGCTGATGTACTTTGCAGAGGGTGTCCCATAACAAAAGTTACTTTGTCACTCTGAGGACAAAACAAAATTGGCTAATTTCAGGGGTGAAATATTACTCATATTCCATCAGTAGTTATGTATGTCTAAAGGAATGGAAATAAAAAGGTTACACAGAAAATTATCTCGCCACGAAAATGTCCTACATTTTGCATGAGAGCTTTAATTGTAATGCTCATCTGAAGCACATGTTCTTTTAATTTTCTTTGCTGTTATTTATCATCGTTTCTCAGCCGAAACTAATAGTTTTGTCATGAAATGTTCACAGACTATTTTGCAACAAAGATAATTAAATTGATATAGGAGTGATCACCCACCAAACTAATTTATTTCTACAAAACAGCAAAGTTGCCAAGTACATTTCATAAAGCATTTTCCAAATTGCCCGGAATAAGGGAGTGGTTTAATTTGGACCAGTATTTTGGGGGCAAAAACAATAAACATTGTAACCCGAAATTGGGTGAGCAAAATGTTATTTTTGTATATACTTTGAGGTAATAGTTCACATTTTCTCTGGGCTAGTGTTTCTCAACTGGAAAAAAATGTACTTGTCCACACGGGTCTGTATTTGACAAATCTCACCACCATACTCCCTTACCCTCTTCTCCCACTCATACTAAGCATATAAGAGTAATTACAAGATGAAGCAAAGACAAAACAAAAAATCTTTATAAGTTGAACACTTTTTAATTACAACGTTGTACTGTATGTTTGAAGGAGAGATTGTGTAGATGAAAACATGCAAATTTTAAAACTACATGTACTACCCAAGATGTAGTAAACCTATAAATGTCTACACTCATATGTTTGTATTGAGCACATCTGACAAGTTTAAACAAATACATACACTTTTCTTTCAGTTACATTATAAATAGTGAATAACAGACGGTGCATAAAAGAGTTAGTCAATTGTCTATTTTCCGTGGTTGATACATTATTCATGACTTAACAAACTTAAAATATTCAAGAATTATCCATCTTTAATAGTTCAAATGTATAATTTCTATTTTGGCTATGTGTGAATTTGTCATCGACCATAGATAACAATTAGAATTAGTTAAATTTGGCAAATTTCCCCCCAAAATGGCTAAGTTGAACATCATCGTGAGGACAGAAAATCTAGGCACATACATTAAAAAAGAAAAGGGAGAGATTAAGGCTTTGAATACATTGTCCCCTTGTAATGAAATGTGTAACGCATGCTTTTAATTTTGCTCTTTTTGTATTGTTTATTTACTTGATTTTATATGCAATTAAAATAGGGTATATTTCAATGTACAAACAAGACTATACTGTTTGCGTTCTGTACAGGTCAAAGGTGACATTTACTGTATATGATACAGAGAGCATATACATAAAAAGCACTACAAAACATGCAGTAAAGGAAGAGAGAAATATATATATAAATATATTCATATATCACATATACTTATATTTGTCTACCTCTCTGCCGCATAATGCAATTGCTCAATCACCATTCCTTGTCCAACGTCAGAATTAGAATACATGATAAAACTTTATAAAAAACAACACCTGTTAAAAACATTGCAATTGCAATACACTGAATGAATGCATTTCAATTTCAAAATCTACATTTGAATTTCAATATAATTGCAAATCTACTAATTGAATTTGTTTGAATTCAACATCATTACTGATAATGAAGCTGGGTATATTAATTAATTAAAATTAGGCATTAGCTGCTTTGTGAATGAAAATCTAGAGATTGCAAGAATTAATAAATAACTATTTATTGTCATTTAGATTTGAGGGGGGAGAAGGTGTTGTGGTTCTTGAAACTTGTTTTTATATTGTCTATGAATATAACAATTACAAATGTAACGGCAAGGTAATTTATCTACTGTTTATGGCTAATTGCATGCATTGACTAACAAATCACTGGCATGAGAAAATGAATTAAAAAGTAAATACAGTGAAAAAAGAAGAAAAATGGAAGATGCATTATTTATGTATAAATATATACTTATAGAGTAATATCCTGAATGGTTATTAAACTTTTTTGATATTCAAGAATTATGTTTTCAGTGAAACTGCATGAAAACATGAAATCAGCCGAAATATAATAATTGACACAAAAATATGTCAGGTAAATTGTGAATCTTTTATGTATCAAGGGGAGAGTATATCAGTATTCTGACAAAAAAAAAAAAATCACAAGAATATATATAAAAAACAAAAATGCATGCATGTGCACTTCAAAAAGCTATCCTTACTTCAGCTTTATACACTTTTATCTGTACATCATATTATATGTTTTTTTAATAATAAATATCACAATACAGAAACACGCAGATATTTTATTCACAAAAGACTTGCTCAAATTATCTTGGCACTTGGGTTATAAATAGGACATTATGATACACAACCAACATTTCATATTCATTCATTCATTATTCATCATTATTTTAAACAATTGAGTTGTAAAATGCTAAAACACTGTAAAAAGAGAGAAAATAACACGGAGCACTTTCACATATATAAATACTACTATGAATGAACATCATGTATTAAAAATGTAGCACAAAATTAAATTAAAATATTTTTTTTCTTCAAAAATAAGATCTCATTTTCAAGCCTTAAAAAAGAAAGTGAACATGACATGCATGCTTATCGAATACGTCACAAAAATCAAGAACATTTTGAATTGTATAATTATTTCCTCTCTCCTCTACAATTTTATTACAAAACATGATGGTTCAAAAACTGTACAAAGAAGAAATGTTCCTTGATTTGTAAATTTTAAGTGCCGCAGTTAACTGCTAATTCTTCAAATTCAATTTATTTCAAATTCTCTCCAATTACAATTTGCATTTCATTCCAATTATTATAAAATTCAATGAATACAAAGCCGAGTCCGTTCCACACTTTCATAAATTACACATTCTAAAATATAAATATTCTTCTTTAAATATAATTTAAATTAATTTCCACACGTATGAAAACAAAACAACAACAGTTCCATGCTCTAGATTGATGGCAAACCCACGCAGATCTAAATCTAGAAAAATAACACAACTGTCTCTGAAAATGTACACTTTCATGCAGCTAATTCTGCTAAATCAGCTCTTTTCTTGCAAGACTTATACTATATTCCCAGTAAGACTGTAACGTGTACAAAACGTCTCCACACAAAGTGAAGCTACCCAGGCGACTATTCATGACACACTGCTAGCTTAGTTTCATACAAAGTGTATAGGTGGATGATACGGCTAAGTATGCAACAATTTGTGTTTTTAGTCACCAACTCGATGTAAACAGGGTTGACCACAATAGGTAACTTAGTAACCACTAGTTGGAAACACAGACTGCTTGTTGCTTCACTTAGCCATTACATCAAACCACTACTTAGCAGGTAACTAGCCAAGCTAGATATCATGAATATGGGCCGTGATTTTTCTGAAAGAATTGTGTTTTCGTAATCTTTTCCTTACTTTCTTGCTTGTGTAGTTGCCTTAGTTTCAAGTTTCATACCATAAGATGATGGTATTCAACGGACAACAGCACATTTGTGACAGTACAACCCATGTCTATATATCATATATATTTATCGCCTTTAGATAATTTTTCATCATTTTTACAAGATGTTTATTTAAAAAACACAAATGTTATTACATGCATTAATACCTGAAAGCAGTGTAAACATGACCGTATTACTGCTTATAAAAAGTTTTTAATAAATAAAATAACAGCAAATATGTAATGATATTATTCATAATTATTAACAAAGAACGTAATCATTATTCATTCGTTGCTTTCATAAAATCAAAGGCAGTTTCTTTGTAACAAATTCTCACGAATCCATTCAAAATCCATTCATATTCAATGAATCAATGAATCAATGAACCATATCAATAAATTTCTTGAAAAGAAAATACTTTTGCAGCTCTAAAAATATATTGCTTCTTTTTAAAGATCACCTCCACTTCCACCTTCAAGGGTAAAACTTCAGTTTTTGTCACGGCTTTCCTTTAAAACAATTAGAATACATTCCAAAAATGTATTGATCTTCATCATTTCCAAAAAATGAAAGATTAAAAATCTTCAAACAAACAAACTGAATTAGAATACATGTATATAGCCATGCAATGAGACCCAATTCATGCATGCAAATATTGTCTGTCTGCCGCCCTCTGTTGTCCTCTGCAGGACAGTGTACCAGGGGCAAAGTTGGGCATCTTTTCTGAAATTTGTCTCTGGTCTGGTTCGAGAACCTGGCCAGTTCATTCATGGTTCCCGATCACATTGTCAATCCATCTGCAAGATTTGCATGTAGCACGGTACAATATTTTAAACTCCCTGGTCGCATTTAATCTGTCCATATCCGGCTCTTGAAGTTCAGTCAAGATTCCAGGGTTTTTAATCTTCTGAATACCCGTTCCAACCGGTTCTCGCAGGCAGTACATTAATGGTACGTGCGCTCCAAACTTCACGGCGTTTTGACCGACGACATCGAAGATGCGCCGAGGAGGACCTTGGTGACGAAGCTGACGATGGCCGAGGCGGGCTGCTCGAGTTCGTAGTCGGCGAAGAGATGACATTGGTTGTCGGTCAGACTGCCGGGCTTGCGAGCTACGAAACCGAAAATCCTGGAAAGAGGACAGAAGAGTTGAAAAAGGAGATTAGTTTAACATCAATTTTTATATAACATCACATTTTAAGGCTTAGAAAACATACAAAACATTTGTCAATTTCGACATCTTGTTCTAATACTTTTAGCAAAACGAGAATAAATTAAAACATATGGATTAATTTCATTCTATGTCCTTTACACTGAAGTTTTAAGTATTTTTATATTGACTACCCAAAAATGTTCTTTTGACTTGCGAGAGTAATATTTATCTCTCAAGAAAAAGAAGGTACAGAAAATGTATAATTGTCTGAAGTAATACTTACTTAGCATCAGCCACGTCTGAGCCCTCCTTTCTTGGGTATCTGTAAGGAAATTGAAGAAGAAAAAAAAACAATTATTAGATACAAGACAAAAAGAGCAATATGATTTCATGAAATGATAAAACTAGTTCCTCTTGTAGTATTCACCACTAATAGCAGGCCTAGGCCTAGATCTATTGTAATGGTAAAACACACAGCCCTCATGTGTGCAAAGGCTCAAGAATAACATTGAGTTTGATGGTTCAACCCTTTCAACACTACTTGATTTTTGTATAATGCACATTTTCTATAGACCACAACCAAAGTACTTTCTGGACAGGTCCTGAATGGGTTAAAGGGATCTAGTAATGTTGTTCACTTGTGCAGAAACTCAGAAGTATTGATTAAATATGTAATTCTGTGATCCGATATGGGGCCATCTACAAAGTATGTACACAGGGGAGGGGGGGGGGGGGGGTGAGGGGGGTCAATTTCGGACAATAATTTGCGTATGTATTTTGTAGATGGCCCCCATGTCCACTGAGTGATGTGTTGAGTGGAAGATATATGGTTGAGTAATGGGCAAAAAAGCAAAGTGATATTTGCTAATAATTTCATTGCATTAACTTTTTACACAGTTGAAACACTCCAGGAGACTTTTAAATTCAAACATTTCAATCACTAATATCTTTCTAAGGAAAAAGGGTCTTTCTTATAATTTGTTAAATGGTGTACCATTAATTCCTGAATGTGAAACGCTCTTTATTGAAATTATAAATCCACATGGTAAAAACGTTGTAATAGGTATTGTTTATCGCCCACCCAGTTCTTCTATTGATACATTTATAACTAATCTGGACATGTGTATTGAATCTGTATGCAAAGGTGGGAAACCTTTATATTTAATGGGCGACTTTAACATAAACTTGTTATTAGCAGAAAAGGAATTGAAGAATAATTCATTTTTGACGTGTCTGAATACACACTCTTTATTCCCTCTAATAGATAAACCTACAAGGATTACTCAGCAATCAGCAACACTAATTGACAATATATTTACAAACATATTACCTGCTGCATTTCATAGTGGTATTATATATAGTGATGTATCAGATCACCTTCCAATTTTTGTATTTTGTAAAAAAATAAAGATGTCCTCTGTTAGTAACGAGAGTAGATATACTCGACAGTGTAACGATAGTAATGTAAAATCTCTTATTCGTGACTTAGCACACGAAAATTGGTTTTTAGTTTATAAAGAAACAAATGACGTAAATAAAGCATATGCATTGTTTTATATACGGTTGAAAAAACATTTTGAAAAAAATATACCTTTAAAGAAAGTGAAGAATAAAAAATTAAATATACGTAAACCGTGGATAACAAAAGGTATAATGAAATCTATTAATAAAAAAAATAATTTATTTAAACTTTATATACGCAATCCTGATGATTCCTCACATCACGATAATTTTAAAAAATATCGTAATAAATTGAACGCTGTAATTAAAGCTTCTCGTAAAATGTATTATGCTGACCAGATAAATAAGGTGAAAGGTAACGTGTCTTTAACATGGGCCGTAATTAATAATGTATTAGGTAAAGGGAAAAAAGCTGAAATTCCAAAGGAAATGTTTCATGGTAATCAATCATCATGTACTGATAATGGCATTGCCAATTTATTTAATGAATATTTTGTGTCAATTGGGACAGACATACAAGCGTCTATAAATTCTCCTAATAAAGTATTTGTTGATTTTCTTTCTGAACGTTCAGAGAAATCCCTCTTTTTCAAGCCAGTGCAAGCAACTGATATAATTGATATTACAAAAAACCTATAATCAAGCAAATCTTGTGGTCATGATGAAATCAGTTCTTGGTTGTTGAAGAAGATTATTTATTATATAGCTGACCCTCTATGTTACATTTTTAATTTATCTATTTCAACTGGTATTTTTTTAGATTCATTCAAGTTAGCGAAGGTTGTACCAATCTATAAAAAGGGAGACTCAAAACAATGTATTAACTATAGACCAATATCCATATTACTAAGTATTTCTAAAATACTGGAACGAATAGTACATAATCAATTATATGAATTTTTAATGCAACAAAATATACTTTGCTCAAACCAGTATGGTTTTCGTAAGAACCACTCAACCGAATTAGCTGTAGTAGACTTATATGATAACATCTCTATGTTACTAGCCAAAAAGCATTATGTAATTGGATTATTCTTTGACTTATCGAAGGCTTTCGATACCCTTAATCACCAGATTTTACTATACAAACTAGAATACTACGGTATACGAGGAGTTCCTTTATTATGGTTGAATGATTATCTTTTGAATAGAAAACAATTTGTTGAATTTGGTACGGAACAATCATCCATCCTAGAATTGAATTGTGGCGTCCCGCAAGGGTCAATCTTAGGACCATTGTTGTTTCTCATTTATATAAACGATATTATTAATGCGTCATCATTATTTTCTTATGTACTATTTGCGGACGACACTAATGTTTTATGCTCACACCCTCAATTTAATGAATTAATTCGTTCCGTAAATATTGAATTGCCTAAACTTGTTGAATGGTTCGCTTGCAACAAATTATCCCTCAATTTATCTAAAACAAATTATATTATATTTAAGGGTCCTCGAACTCAAATTGATGATACCATATGTGATATTGTTATTGATAATTATCATTTAGAACGCAAATATTATAGTAAATTCTTAGGGGTCATTATTGATGATAATTTGAATTGGAATCAACATTGTTCATACATAATTTCGACCATATCAAAATCAATTGGAGTGTTATATAAATTAAAAGGCTTATTACCGACTTACGTTATGATTATTTTATATAATTCTCTCATATTGCCATATTTGCTTTATTGCAATATCGCATGGGGCCAAACCACCAAGAAAAACACAGATTCTGTACTTATATTACAGAAAAAAGCTCTCAGACTATGTACTAACTCAGATTATCTAGCTCATACGGACCCCTTGTTTAATGAACACAGATTGTTAAAAATATGTGATATTAATTATTATCAAATCGCTATATTTATGTATAAATGTACTCATAAGAACCTTCCTGATCGATTTTGTGATATGTTTATACGTAATAATCAGATTCATAACTATAGCACAAGAAATCGTGACGACTTTCATGTTACCAATCCCAAAACTATTGTAGCATGTAAATCAATTAGACACTGTGGACCGGACATTTGGAACTCCCTATCAGTTGATGTGAAACAATGTTCATCGTTATTTTCCTTTAAATCTACTCTAAAAAAGAAACTGTACAAGTCGTATGCATGTGTAACAGAATAATTTGTTTTGTGTGTTAAACGAGGTATTTATAAATACGTAGTAATGAATGTGCAATACTGTAGAATCATATAATGTGAATGTTTGTAGTTAAGGATATTATTGTTTATAGTGATAACTCACAGACCGGGGTGGGGTTGGGGTGGGGGGGGGGGGGGGGGACGGGTTGCACCGGCTTCTCCTTCCTGTTTATTTTTTGTTAATTTTAGTGATATAATATGGAGTCTTAATTGTATTATTTGGATTAAAACTATATTTGCCTTTTTACAACGGGTTGTCCTTCCTTCAAGCTTTTGCTTTGCGGACAATTCCCATATTTCCAGTTTTATTGATCATTCTACAATATATATTTTTGATTTTACTCCGTCATATCTATGTTACAATGCAATATTAATTTTGTACTCGAATACTTTGTAATTTTGATGTTTTTATATTATTGGAAATAAAATGAAATGAAATTTAACTAGATGGATCTTCGATTGCGCGCAATCGAAAATTATGCCTCCGCTATCACGCGATTTTAATATGCCCAAATTAACATGCACTGATTAAATTTTTCTTATATTTTGAGTCCTGTGACCTTGACCATATGATCCCAATCTTTGATGGCTCCCTAAAAAACAGTCAGGTACCAAGTTTGATTGAAATCTGACATTTAGTTCTTGAGATTTTGGTATTACAAGCTTTTTTGCATGTATAATGAGTCCCGTGACCTTGACCTCAACCTCATGACCCCAACATTTTATGGCTACGTTGACTCTTTATGATACAGGTACCGAGTTTGATTGAAATCTGACATTCAGTTCTTGAAATTTTGCAATTACAAGCCATTTTCGCATACATATTGATTCCTGTGACCTTGACCTTTGTCCTCATGAACCCCAAAATCTAATCAGATCATTGCCACCCCAATATCTACACTAATACCAAGTTTGAATTTGATCCGTCAACCAGTTCTTGAGATATCGCGAGAACGAGGCATTTTTGCATATATATTGAGTCCTGTGACCTTGACCTTTGACCTCATGACCCCTAAAATCTAATCAGATCATTGCCACCCCAATATCTACACTAATACCAAGTTTGGATTTGATCCGTCAACCAGTTCTTGAGATATCGCGAGAACGAGGCATTTTTGCATATATATCGAGTCCTGTGACCTTGACCTTTGACCTCATGACCCCTAAAATCTAATCAGATCATTGCCACCCCAATATCTACACTAATACCAAGTTTGAATTTGATCCGTCAACCAGTTCTTGAGATATCGCGAGAACGAGGCATTTTTGCATATATATTGAGTCCTGTGACCTTGACCTTTGACCTCATGACCCCTAAAATCTAATCAGATCATTGTCACCCCAATATGTACACTCATACCAAGTTTGAAATTGATCCGTCAACTGGTTCTTGAGATATCGCGAGAACGAAAACGGGACGTACGGACGGACGTACGGACGGACGTACGGACGGACGGACGGACGGACGGACGGACAACCCGAAAACATAATGCCTCCGGCCACTTCGTTGGCGGAGGCATAAAAAGAGCAATTCAGAGAACTGAAACCTGTTCCATGCTTCTATTAGTAATACAAATGCAACAAGGTACATGTCACAACTGCTACAGTACTGAGTAAGTTTTGTTGATTTTGACAATTTTAAAGTTTTAATGTCTCCGCCCCCTTTCTTAGCTGTATGCATGTGTTCATATTATGTCTATATGTTTTTAAATTCTTTACGCATCCTCGTCATTAGCCTCTGAAGAAGATTTTGCTAGGATCAACAATTTTGGCCCTATATCGACTCTCAATTTTAAAGTTTAGTACTCACTTTCTTGTCATTGGGTCCATCCCGCAGTAGAGCACTGATTTGACTGGGTAGTGCCGTCTGAAGAAGACTCTGAGATAAAAACAAACAAGAGAAGACAACATTCATTACAAAATTATTCACTGTACATACACATAGGGTGTATAATGCATGTTCATGGATGTTTTCAGAGAGTTCAACCAATCCAGTGACTTATGATATAAAAACATTTTAAAATAAATAATTGAATTTCCTTCAAAATTCCTACAAAACCACCTTATAATACAAACAAGTCTGAACATTTACTTTGATATTAAATTGAGGACAGTATTAACCCCACAAAAAACAGTATAACAAATAGAGTTTGTGAAATCCCCATAGACTTTGTACACAACCCACCCAGTCCCCGTAGTCAAGGGGTTAATAAACAAATTTACTGCCCCCCCCCCATTTGTTCTTGTCCATCCTAGCCTTTAACTGCTCCCACCAGTGCTGTAGTCGAGTCCACAAGTTCTGAGTCCGAGTCCCCAACGAAATAGCATGTTCCCATATGTTTTACATAGGGACTCGGCTCCGAGTCCGAGTCACGAGACCATCAAAAGCGAGTCCGTGTCCAGACTCGACTACAGCACTGGTTCCCACCTTCCATCTACATGCCTTATGTCTACAATTCCTTGTTTATGTTCATTACTTGTCATTTCTTTGCCTAGATGAAGAATCTGCTAGATTTGAAAGCTTGTCTACATTGACTTTATACATTACATTAAAATATAAATGAACAATTTAATTAATTGATGGAAAACTTATTACAATACTTACTTTCTCTGTGTGTCGGTTAGCGTGACGCCCTTTGACGACACCTTGAAGCTAACGACGACTGATTCTGGTCTCTTCTTTGCTTGGAGGACCTTGGTCAGCGCTTCTCGGACCGATTCAGAGCCGGTCAATGATTCCATGTCAAGGCTGTCTATGTACAGCACCTGGCAGGCTGCACAAGAAAAGAAACAAATTAATGAATTATTTGTTAGCAATATAATAATAATAATAATATACTCAATTTATATAGCGCCAGTATGATTGAATCATCTCCAAAGGCTTTACAGTGATATTATTACCCAGTCATAGGATACAATATGGATGGTACTCTTTGTTTTTTTGTGTAAAATATATAATCTTATGATTGATAAAACTTGGAAACGTACACTTGAACAAGCCTACTCTTGGCTTTTCAAGTTTTTCTTGTTTTCCATTCATCCTTTATACAATGTTATAAATAATAATAATAATAATTGATATGTACAGCGCATTTCCAATTAAAAACTGATCGATGCACTTTACAACCTCTCCAATAACCTACAACAAAAATAAATACGTCTTCAAATTTCTTTTAAAAATATCTAATGTTGGGGACAATCTTAAATCTACTGGCAAGCTGTTCCAAAATGTAGGGCCAGCAAAATAAAGCTCATGTATTTATCCCTGTACCATAAAGATTACGTATACATTTTGTATTCATTTTTTCTTTTTTAATGTTGTGTATGTTTTTTCTTTTGTGCCATGTTCCTTTTGATGAATTGGAATGAACAATTGAAATGAAGACAATTTAAACATATTTAGGGGAGTACTGTTTAACCCTTTCAAAACCAATGTCATTGAGTGTGTAATAACTTTAATGGCATTTCAATATCTTAGTAGTGTGGGGGTTATCATGGGGCCTACACAGCTTCCTGCAAATATATCTAATCATATTCTAAATTTCCCCAACAATTTTTCCCTCAGATCGCTGCAGAGATGAGATAATTATCTGAAGGAATCCGATATTATATCAGATAAAGATAATTTAATTTTCTCCTTTGTGCATATCATCTTCCGTATCTTCCTTCATATCAGGCCTCAGGCTCCATTGTAAAATAAATGAACTAAATTCATGAAAACAATGGCAAATATTATTGTCCATTATCTAGGAAATATTATTTTATCTGATTTAATCATTCAAATTGTGGCAAAAACAGGAATAAAATAAAATATAAAAGTTACAAAAAATGCCTTCACAGCCTTACTGTAAAGTGCTCATGGAATATAAAAAAAGGGTTTAGTTCAGTTCATATTAAGTTGATTTGATTCAAAATCTAATGTAAAAGTACAAACCAATTGTAGGAGATCTCACATAATAAATTCAAATGATCAAATATTAATTCTGCCAAGAAGTAGAGCATGATAAAATGAGTTAATAAAATGATCTTTCCCGGTTTCATACATTAAGAACTATTTATTTGTTAGTATTATTTGATATGCTAGATAATAAAGACTAGATTAAGACTAATACAGCAAGACTAGTAGAGACTGGCTCTTCCATCTATCATACCTGCTCCCTGCTTGAGAAGAGCTGCGGCTGACTTGGGATCAAGGGAAGCATCTGTGGAGTCTGTGCCTGTTGGATCTGTTATACAGAGGGAGGTGAGACAGAGAATAGAACAGCAAGTTTAATATGAGATAGCATGAAAGTTCATCTGTATTGGTTTTTATTTTGTATTGGTTACAATTGGTACTGTAAAGGTATTGGTTCATACAGTGAATACATTTACAATTTGTCATCACTAGACAAATATTTACCTTTAAAAGGTCCTATTGTCATTTATATTGTATTACAACATTTGTTGTATTGTGACCAATGTTTAACTTGACCTTTGTGATTTGTTTTGAGTAACAGGAACAAATTTATTTCATAGAGATACAATTGTATCATTGATAGTACATGTAATTGTTACTTGAATAAACAAAATGTGAAATAAGAACTGATTACCATGGCCAAACATCCTCTTTCAAGATGTGTTTTACATAAGTTGTCTCAAAATATCAAATTTAACGCAATCATGAATTGCAGAATTTTATCTCGCAGAAATCTTAGATTTTGGCAGCAATACCACTTAAAAGATTCGGCTACACTGGCATGAATAATGATAATAACAATACAATTTACAATATACAAAATAAGCCTACACGTTTTTAAATATGATGATATGAATACATTGAAATACCAAATTCATTTGATATGTAATGAATTTCATTAGCTAAGAAGAAACAATAGCCTTTATCATGTATAATGGATAAATAAAAAGAAAATGTCTGTTGTGATTTTATATATGGAGTAGAAATCAATGTTTAAATAAAAAGGAAAGCAAAAGAGCTTTTTGAAAGAAAAGTTGCAGTATTCAGATGAAACAAAAACAAATATGCCAGAAACAAAACAATACTGTATACATGTATACCCCAGGAACACACACAAGAACACATGTATGACAAAAGAAACCTGCACCATCATACATTTTACTTTAATGAGGAAAAATAAAGGCAGGAACACAAATGTATAAATACACCAACACCTTTAACTGAAATACATGTATCTTGATAATATTATATATAATTATTTATAATTGGATTAAAATTGACATGTCAGAAATAATATTTCAAATAAACATGAAATAAAGTAATGAAAGAAAGGAGGAAAAAAGGGGAAATTAAATAAAAAGGAATACAAATATCTTAATTTACTTTAAACATAATTGTTATGATTTTTTAAAGATATTTAATGAAATGTAATCATGAATGACACAAATCTTGATTTTGTTTTTTTAATAAACAAAAATAATCTATTACTATACACACAAAGTACAATGTAGTTGAAAGAAAATAAATTAAATAGCACAATCACAAATGCTATATTTATCAAACATACAAATTTATTTTTAGTATTTAGGTTGAGTAATGTTTTTTTTTCTTCTTCAAAACTTTTCCAAGTACGATGTATCATCTCATAAAAATATAAATCCTCAATCACATTCTTCTTTTAGGGGGGCACTATTGTGCAAAATGCTTATTCATGATCCAATCATACATAATCTCGTTTGAATTGATGCTGATTGGTTGAAAGACAACTAATGGTTGGTTTGATCAGTGCAAGTTGTCTATTGCAAAAGGGTCCTATCTAACACAGGCCCTCAATGTCATAAGCCCAAGAGGGGGACACTTTTATCAGATTTTGACGTAAAAAGGAAGGATGGACAATTTGGAACATTTCGTCCATAATTGTAGAAACTTCCTGTCTTGCCACTTTTAAAGCAGCTATTTATATTAAGAAAGATAAAACAAAAGAAAAATAGCACCATTTTGAGGCCCTGGCCCAAAAGAAAAGGGTGTTGAGTAGCTAGATTGGTGTTACATAAAGGAAAGCAAATATAACAATGAAGCTTAAAGATTAAAGTAATAGAGGCAACATACATTTACATACAAAATAAATCAAAATGTTAACGTTATTATACATGGATTTTTAAAGGTTCTTCTTTATTACTGAAATAAGAGCAAATGTGATAATGAAGAAGTGGCTGAGAACAGATTCACGCAGAAAATGCACTGAATTCTGAAAAGTGAAAGATTTTGTGTAAATTAATTGATCTGTTACAGAAATGAAAGCAAATTAAATGAAAAAGTAATGATAATAGAATGGCTGCCACATGTCGAGTACAAACACACACAGAAAATAAATAGAATACTGATAAGTGATACAAAAAATGGAGACATTTAGCATTTTTTTGCTACAAACACATAATAAAAATCTCACCAGCATTACGTGAACTCGATCCTTTAACTGTAAATAATTTAACAAACAACATGCACAAAAATCAATTATAAGAAAAATGTATTAATAAGTGATTATCAGAAAGTTGAACAATATACCCATAAATGGTAATGATAGATATGTTTTCAAATATGATTTGACACAAGCATTGTTCAAAAATGGTACAATTTAATCTATGTAGAATGAGGATCTTGTGTAGGCGATTTATGTGGCAAACTAAGTGTTTATACCATTTTATGTTATAGTGACCCCAATCTTCACAAAAGCAACACCTACACAAACATTTAGTTCTGAAATCAATCATCGCCCAACAAACTTTACTGGTTGACTGGATTTCTTAATAGGGTGTCAAATACAAACAAATATTCTCACTATCATCCAACAGAACAATACAAAAGAGACCAAATAAAGCTTGTTTGTCTGATTCCAAATTTTCATATTGATTTCTAAATTGTAGTTGTTTTGGTATCATTGATTTCAGATTTTTCATTTTTAACTTATTTTGTCCCTAAGGTTATTTACCCCCTAAAATACCTAAAAACCTTAATAATCATAAAAGAGCCCCTGTAATTCATTACATCCATTTTTGAGTTGCAATTTGTTTCTGAAGGCATGCTTAAAATGAGCACACAGACCTCCATGAACTTAAGCAGCAATTTGTTGGAGTAGCTACGAAGGGGGGTGAAAGGGGGGGGGGGGGGGGTGCCCCCACAACAAAAATCATACTTGCAGAGAAAATGGACAGTGGACATGTAAAATCATGTCATTCCTAAGTACCATTTTCGGGGACCTACAAATGATTTTGCAGACTTTTTTCACTTGTCAGGTGAATACCTATGCCCCCTCATAAAAATGCAAGGCAAGTCCCCCCTCCCCCACTGGAAAAAAAATCATAGCTAAGCCACTGCTGCAAATTAACCTAATTGTCTTTTTGACTTCTCTGCATGGTATCCTTTCCAAAACATGTGACGACCAATAGAATCATCAATCCATGTCCCCCATAACATTGCCATAAAAACATGTATGGCTATTGATAGCAAATATTTGTGGTTATAAGATTGTGACGGAATTTGGGCCAATCAAGCAGGATATGCAAGATAAACAAGTTTGTTTTCAAATTCTTACTTGCATGACTTATCCAAACAATTCAGGTATCTTGTAAACAAGACAATATTTCACTTGGCTATGCTATGGAATAATGGTTAAGTAGCATAATTATGCGTTCTTGAATTCATATGTTTACAATAAAACTGTGTTTTGTCAGCAAAAGTATCAAACATTTTCTTTTTTCAAGGAAGAAGGAACTATTTCTACTTTGTGATCCACTCTTATATTTTCAGCTACTTCTTAGAATTCAATCACTCGAAATGGTCCTTGATTTGTCTACTTACTTATTAATATGCAGTAAACATATTTCCTTCTCAATTGCAGAGAAATGTGATTGGATCTTTAAGAGCAGGGGGTGTTTCACAAAGAATCTAAGATAAACGTAACTCTAAGTTGGTCCTAACAATAATTATGGAAATCCTTCAGTTTGTTTGTAAAATTGTTAAAAGATCTTTTTGAAAGTAACATATTGAAAAAAAATTCAACAATATTTTGTATTATTATGGAGCCTTGAAGTTATTGATTTACATTTTTGTTGCTAGTCTCAAATACTTATATTACTTTGCTTTTGAATATGTTTTATTCCAAGGCTACAAATGGCCTACCAGAATTTTAGTTCAACTTAGGATTTAAGTTAAATTAATAGTATCTTTGTGAAACACCCCCTCTAGATCACAAATTTGGAATTGTTCACCTTTCATATCAGCTCAAGGACAAATCTTCAAAAGCATATTTCAGTCTAACAAATTCTTAATCCTTAATTTCACCCTCCACATAATATGCACAGAAACATCATAGGATGCTCAATGGGTTTGCGTCAGAACAGCGTATTTTGTTTTGCTTTCGTATCGGTAGTAGTGCATGTCGATCAAAATATATGGGCCTTTTGTGCTTCTCGTGTTCGCCGCAGATAAACATGCACTTACGGCACCTAGGTATTGTCTGAAGTTTATTGCCCGTGCACATTTCAAAGCCTCCATTTGGAATCTGTACCTCCCGCTTGTTATTCTTTTGTTTGGGATTTTAGCTAGAATATGTTCCATTCTCTGGTTTCTGCATGTTCTTTTATCACTCAGATTTAAAGTGATCCATTAACTTTGTCAAACTCAACCAAAATCACTTGGAGCTTTCAAATTTCTCTTGTACCTTGTTGTTTGGCTTACGGTACAGAAGAATGAAATGGGCTTTCAAATGCCTCCCCCATAATGGAGATATTTCTGATTGAATGAAAAGCGTTCCAGGGATGTTTTTCGATTGTTGTACGCATCATTGGGCAGTAGGTGATCAAATCTAACATTAATTTGCATTTTTTTCACTAGGAAAAACGTGTTCTTTTTCTATAAAACTATCACTCATATAGAAGAATCGTTAAATGATAATGATATGGTTGAAGTCTCAAATATCACTTTTGGAAAAATCTTATGAAATTAATGGATCCCTTTAATATTGAGACATATTCCTTGCACAATTCTATCAAAATAAGCGAGAACATAATGATTTAAAGATACACATCTCTATTTTAATGATGCTTTTTGGGCTATGTAATAGGGGATAATAATTAATACAATAACTTGGGCTGAAAATTTTACGGATGGAGGAAACTACTATTCTATTTTCATTCAATAATTCGAGGAGGGGCTAGGGCATTTTGGGTAATGATTCCCCATGCAGAAATCGATCAATGCCACAGGGTGATCAGATTAACACCGATATATTTTCACAATAGACAAACTTCAGAGAGGTGCCAAAATGGTTGAGGACAAGTAAAGATAGGTCAAAATACTAATTCAAGGCTACAAGCGAACATAGGTGCCCCAAGCAATACATGCTCATATTCAAAGAGGGATTGTCAAAAAGATTATTAGAATTGTCTCTTCAAAAGTTACATGACATTTGTACATATATACCCCCTCCCCCCAAAAAAATACATGTTAAAACTCTGTAGTTTGATGGGTAGAAAAATAAATGTAAGTATCTTTTTGAAAATTTGGGCCCCATAAAAACATCCATAAAGATGCACAAACACCCACACACATACAAATTCACACACACAGGTTCATTTATCAAATATACACACACAAACAACCAAACACATATACTGACACACACACATACAGACATACATAATACCAACCTTAATTGGTCTGGTAGCACCAGTTTGATTGGGAGGGCAAGCTGTGTGAGCGTGTGTTGGTAGATGAATCGATCAATGACACTCATAGACAAGACACAGACAAGACACACACACAAACAATCAATCTTCCACATATGCTCAGACACCCATGCACATACATACAAACAAACTAACGGACAGACAGAATACCAACCTTGATCCGGCAGCACCAGTTTGATTGGGAGGGCAAGCTGTGTGAGCGTGTGTTGGTAGATGAATAGATCAATGACACTCATAGACAAGACACACATAAACAACCAATCTTCCATATGCTCAGACACCCACATACATACAAACAAACTAACGGACAGACAGAATACCAACCTTGGTCCGGCAGCACCAGTTTGATTGGGAGGGCAAGCTGTGTGAGCGTGTGTTGGTAGATGAATAGATCAATGACACTCATAGACAAGACACACATAAACAACCAATCTTCCATATGCTCAGACACCCACATACATAAAAACAAACTAACGGACAGACAGAATACCAACCTTGGTCCGGCAGCACCAGTTTGATTGGGAGGGCAAGCTGTGTGAGCGTGTGTTGGTAGATGAGGGCCGAGAGACTGCTGAAGATGGGTTCGTTGACGCACCCCTTCAGCCGCACCCCCCTCGCGTTGGGCTCAATCAAGAAGTGCCTCACCAGTTCACTCTGAGGATCAACACCTACTGGGGATAGAGGAAAACAGAGGGGAATTATTTAGTTATACATTTTTATTTGGTCTTATTCATAGAGAAAATGAAACCACTTAACAAGCGCCATCTTAAGAACTTAAGAACAGGTCTAGCAATCTGGAGTTATCAGGTTACTATGAAATATCTGACAAAATGTCATTGATTTTCAATGGGTTCACTGACGCACCCCTCCTTTGCACCCCCCCTCGCATTGGTCTCGATCAAGAAGTGCCTCTCATCTACTGGGGAAAGAGGAAACAAAGGGGAATAATTTAGTTATACATTCTCATTTGTTTGACGTCATAGAGACAATTAATACACTTAACGAGCGCCATCTTCAAAGCTTTCTAGCTCAGTTGGTTGAGCACAGCTCTAGCAATCTGGAGTTCTCCGGTTCGATTTGTTTACCATAATGGATATATAGCTAATTGATGCAAAATACTGTGGTAAACTGCTTATTTACTTAAATAACGTCTGTGCAATAAAATGAGACCATAGCATTTTTATAGTCTATGGTTTTTCTATGTATTTGCCTCAGTTAGCCTCTGAAGAAGATTCTGCTAGGATAAAAATATTAGGCCCCATATTGACTCTCTAGATATAATACTAGATAGCTAGCTCGATAGAGAGATAGGTTGACAGACATATACACAGATGGATTCATAGATAGAAAGGCAGATATGAAAGATAGCTTGATGGATGTATGAAGGGAAATATTGATTAATAGATCTAATAAAGAGAGGCGCAGATCAAAATTATAATGAGAGAAAACATTGTGAAAATCAAATGATACATATGGTATGTGCCAGGAAATTAAACAGATAAAGTATACTACTAAATCCTCATTTCCTATGCACGTCACCAAAGCAGTGTTCGGTGATGGATTTTCTCTTAGCATGGGGGATTAATGGTTGCCGTGGTAACTAAAACCAACTTAGAAATGGGCTATTAGGTACAGATAGAAGCCAACACTAAACAGCAGGAATTAGAAGCATTTTGTTGTTGGTATTTGACAGGGCAGAGTCAGGGTTTTTACCCTAATTATGTAAGATCATCTAGCGGCCATGGCAGTTGTGCATTAAAGAGGATTAACTAATTCACTATCATAAGCATATTATACACATGGCACAACTCAGTACCCCGTTCAAATTTCGGTTCTGCAAGGTTTAATAAGCTTCTCATGACAGCTATGATTGAAATGGGATTAACAAGGCACTGAAAAATCTGGGGATTTCGTGGCCGAACTTATGCCGGATTAGTCACATGAATTTGCACCACCGTTGCATACAGAATCTCTGGCACGTTTCCAAAATCAATTAAACAAATCTTTCAGCCTGAACGATACTTATACAAGAACTGGTCTCTGCCAGATTATTATTTTAATTATAGCTTCTCGGAGTGAATTATTACAAATGTATATGGGGAGTGTTGCAATGTATAGAAATCCATCTTGTTTTGGGCACACCATGATCAAAACATTGGGACTGAACTCTCTCTACTTATGATGATATTTGATATTTGATATTATTTTGTATAAATTTCATTTATCAAGCAAGCCATGGTGGAAAATGTTGTGATAATTAGACATATTCAAAATAATAGCAAATCAGGATGTCATGACAACAGGCAAATTAGTAATTTAATAGGATGGATAGAGGCTGTATGATGTGGTTCTTACGAAAGGCAGCCTAAATAAGTATGATCATGTTTGAGAAGGTTTGCAATGTTCAATATTGCACTTTTACGAGTCGACAAGAAGTTGGAATGCAGCCAACTTCTGTACTTTGTAAACAAATAAATTAAAAAGTGAAAGTTACTTCACCTTTCGCTTGTTCACACCTTTCACCATCTGTTCATCATCAAATTGTATATAGCCCTTAAATTCCCACAAGCAGATAACTGTGTATTAACCCTTTGCATCACACTTGGGTTTGGCATAGCTTTAATTTTTACCTACAATTCAATTAAATATAATGTATGGCTCATTCCCTAACAGGTTAACCAGGGAATTAGACTTCCACTTCCCTGGCGTTATTACAAGATGGATTTTAACATCTTAGAACTGTTAGGGTAAAACTAGTATTCCCATACAAAAATATTTAATTTGTCCACATTTAGTAAATTAAAAAGACACCTCAGAGTCAAGCCCTATATTTACAAGGCTTAGTACTCTAGTGGTTAAATCAAGTCGCATTTCAGTTTCTTACAGTTTTAACTAGCACCATTACACAAACAACCTGTTGCAGAAAGTTGACAAGACTTGTAAGACACCTCAGGCATCCAAAGATATCTACAACTCAAACGGTTAAATAAGTGACACTTTAACTTTTTATAGAACTTTCCGGCTTAAACTTATTCTCCTACACAAACAATCTGTTGTAGAACGTTGACCAAATTCGTAAGACACCTCAGGCCCAGCTAACCGTTGTTAAGGCTCAAACGGTCAACTACATGTAAGTGGCATTTTAACTTTGATAGAACTTTGAGGGTTAAACTTATTCTCCTACACAAAAAATCTGTTGGAGAAAGTTGACAAAATTCGTAAGACACCTCGAGGCCCAGCTAACCGTTGTTAAGGCTCAAACGGTCAAGTAAGTGGCATTTTAATTTTTGTGGAACTTGGAGGGTTAAACTCTTACTCCTACACAAACAACCTGTTGGTGGAAAGTTGTCCAATTTTGTGAGAAGTGGAGTGTACAGTACCGTGCTGGAAGGCAAAAGACCCTCGTAATGAGATAATAACTGAAGAAAGTGCAATAAACTACATCCTTGCAGTTTCCACCTTGTATGGTGCTTGTGAAGTAACCTTTCAAAAGAAAAAACCCTGATTGATGATTGATTCTGCATGTATAACGAGCAGTGTCAATCAAAATCCCCTTTTCTTCTCGATCGTTCTTTCTGATGAAAAAATAAGTTGGCTTTCAATGGTCATGTACAATGTGGGTTATGCAATTAAAGAAAAAGTCAGAGACTGGGAGGAGAGGGAACGATATGGAGGTAGAAACATGTAGGTAGTATTAGGAAAAAGATCATATAGGGAAAATGTTGAAAGATATTATTAGCAAATCAAGATATTACAAAAATACAGTGATACAGGGAATCAGGGAAATACAGGTTCTTTTATCATTATTATCATCATCGTCATCGTCGTCATTGTCGTCATCATTGTCATCGTCATCATCATCATTTTATTATTATTAGTATTACTATAATTATTATTATTTCTCTTATCATTATTATTACTCTTATCATTATCATTATCTTTATTATCATTATTATTTTCAATTCATCCATCATTCCTCCTCAATTCCTTTCAAACAGAGAGTATCTATGATCCTAAAATAGCATAATGGAGCATGCCCTGTCAGTAGAAAATCTCATATCAAGACCGTCTCAAAACGCAAAATGTCAAATGTATAGATCAATATAAGATTCATATCATCGATGCCGTAATATGTTAATTTCCGCCAATTTGTGATGGAGCGGATTTGTGCATGCTGAAAATTGATTCTCATTCTACTGAGCTCTATACCATAATTTTATTGCCTAGATTTTTACCCATTCACTGTTGGAGAAGTGAAATGGAAAAGCCTGGAAAGGATTGAGTCGAGATATAAATCACATCAATTATGTCAGATATTCATCCAATTATATCTCGTAGCAAATTAAATATGTGTGAATGGTAGACATGCAAGTTATGGGGAAAGAAATACAAATAACTTATTTTTGATGTATTTTCTTTCATAGAACAATTCTTTTTCTATTCTTCTTGATCTTAAATAATTATTAAATATCCTTCAAATTATCATTTAACATCAAATAATGTAGGTTGTTGTTTTGTTCTTGATCATTACTTATGATTGAATAAAATATGCATAAAATACATACAAGCATTGTTCATATCTGTATGATATTAAATCTCATTTATAATCAATCAGAACATCACTTTACTGTTACTTTACTGTAGCCAATGTGAACTTGGCTGTAAGCTTTGATAAGAAATACAAAATAATGTTTGCAATTATTATCTTATGTCAATATAAGATAAGATTATAGAATTATAAAATCACATTTTTCATAGTGCTTTTATAGTTTATGATTCATATGTTTAGATATCGCCGTAACTATTCAAACAAACAAATATAAACATAATTCACCCAAGCGGATGTGTTTATCTCAACACTGTACTATATCTCTAGAATATGCTCTACTGATTTTGTGAACTCATAAAGCGACCAAACACCCCAAATAATGATTTCATATTTAACCTGTTCCCTAGTAGATTTTGCAATTTCCATAGAGTTAATACAAGATCAACCAGGTTTTCCATTGGCAAAGGGTAAAGGAGATACATATCCATCAAATACAAAATGACACCTTATCAGAATCAGAAAAACTATTTAAAGATATTTACTAATAAGGAACAAAGCCATTGTCATGACAAAATATTTGTTGTAATCATGAATTTCAATCAAAGAACCTCTGGAAATCTGTATTATGTTTGTGGAATGAATTTCTTGAACTAATCTTTATCACATATTATCAAAGTATTAATTGTGGGTGTTGGGTTCCCTTTAAGTGGTCTATGGATGAACTTTATAACAACCAGCCCTACAATTATCTTATATCAGTAATAACAAGATTTATAATCGTTCAAGTGCTTGATATGCGCTGTGTGTATGCGTACACTGATAACACATTTCAAGAGCACTGTTAATCAGAATGCCATAAATAGAGTTGTTGGCGTAATACATTTTTAAAGAGGAGTCATGGTCAAACTTCAACAAATCTGGAGACATTTGCGATGTTAAACCTAGGGTTAGAAATGATAAATTAAACTTTTTCTTTAGAGATAGACTTTGCAAATGGCCATTACTGGTTCCCATAGGCGAGAGGTTTAAATATTCCTGTATTGCACATTTTCTTGTCTATAAGATACAGAAAGAATGGGTCCTTATTAACCTGTTCCCTTCGAGATTCTGAAATTCCTATAGACTTTGTACACAGCCCACCCGGTTCCCATAGTCAAGGGGTTAAGGTTATTATCCCCTTGCCTACAATAGGTAGCTGGTGGGCCTTGTGTTAACGCTATGAGGATTGCAAGATCTAGTAGAGAGCAGTAAACCCTTTCCCTTTGAGATTCTGAAATCTCCATCGACTATGTACACAACCCACCCAGTCCTCATAGTCAAGGGGTTAACAAAGAAATCTGAAGACGGTGTTGGATGGGCAAATTTCAAACTTTTTTTCATCGGAAGACAAAATAGTTAAAGAGAGACACATTTTTGACAGAAACATGCTTCTTACATCGCTAGCTTCTGGTGCTACATGTACATGTATGTGTATGATTCAAGTTGACTCAAGTTTACTGAAGACTATGTTCATTGGACATGTGTGTGCACATGTTTTGTGGACTATGTTAACCCATTTGCATACAGGAACCCTGTGTATCATGTGCATTTAGCCATTCAGTATTGGTCCTGAAAATACTCAGGATGGAGTCTATGCAGATTGCATGTTATACCCAAACATTCATTGTCTTTACCTCTACAGAAATATATTTGTGTGTTGCAAGCTAGTGGCTAGCTAGCGGCAAATCGTTTTTTTTTATATGAACAATATGATAATTGTAACAAACTACAGATAACTTTCATAGATGCATTTCAAAAATTGATCGTTCAACGAGACAAGGGTTTGACAGATGTTGCATAACTGATTTCCCCTTTTCTTTTTTGTAACTTTTTTCTCTTTCTGACAGATAGAAAGGCACCACCCAAACTGCAAAGAAGAAAAGGGAAACAGATTATAGCCTCAAGTACTAGTTGAGTTTTTGTCTGAAGTGGGGTACAAAAGAGGATGCAAATAGTATATGCAAACTGTCCTTCCTAATGTCTCTATCTTATTTTAGACAGACATGAAACGTCATTCCCTATTACAAATAGTATACAAAACTTTTCTTTCTGTACTCTTTTTTTCCAGATGGATATGAAACGTCAATCCCTTAGAAAGCAAATACGAACACAAAACTCTCCCCTTTTATTTTGTTCTCTTATAGATGGATAGATATCTAACGTCTCTAATCAAATACTAACAAAAACGTCCCCCTTTTCTTTAGGTCTCTTTCATCATATGTACATGAAACGTCAATCCCTCTTTAAGCAAATACTAGCACCAAACTCCCCCTTTCTTTTTGTTCATTTATTTAAGATGGATATAAAATGTCCATCCTTCTTTAAGCAAATACTAACAAAACAAAACAAATCAAAATGTTCAGTTTCTTCTCTTATTTCAGATGTCAATCCCTTTATAGGGATCTAGTAACTTTATTGACATGTGCAAAAAGTGATGAATGGTTGATGCAATGTATATTATTGTTATCTCATATGTCCACAGGGTATTGAGTGAAAATTTAAAGTCAAATGGACATTGCATGGCCAAGTAATGAGCGAAAATGCAAAGTGATATTCAATAACTCACTGCACTCACTTTGTACACAGAAGAAAAACTCGCCCAGAGTTTTTCTTATCTGAATACTTCGATCGTACATATCTTTGTAACGAAAGGGAAATTTAAAAAACCGAAACCTGTCCCATGATTTGATTGGTAATACGAATACAACAAGGTATGAGGGAACCGCTAGAATTAAAATGTTATTTTGAGGATTTGGACAATGTTACTAAGTCCCTTTAATCAAGTAAATTATTATTATTATTATTAAATATATTTTTTTGCTGCAGACAGAGAACATGAAAACGTAATCTCCCTTGTCATTATGTTTGTTCTCCTAAATTAGAGACAGACATCATGACATCGCTACAGACAAGATCTTTTGAGACTTGGAGCAAAAGGATTCCATCATGTTCAAGCAGCTAGCAGGGACAGGCCTACAGACAAACTAACTCACTCAGTCAGTCATATGTCAGGGAATTTTCTGTTGAAGAATATGTTTATTGATATTGTTTAATTTATCAATCGATTAATTTATCAATTAACAAATTGTTTGTATACTTTTCTTGTTCTTATCTTTTAACTAGTTTACTAGTGTACTAGTTTACTGCTATTTTAGGATTATGGATAAGAATTAGGGTTAATGATTGGGATTAGGATTATGGATAAGGATTAACATTAGGGGTTAGGATTAAATTTAGGGTTAGGTTTAGGTTTGGGGTAAAGTTGAGAGATAGGGAAACAGAAGTTCCTGGCATCATGCAGTAGACCAAATTGGTGTATATCAAACGACCATAAGTCATGTGATTGGAGAGAACATAAGTCATGTGATTGGAGAGAACATAACGCGGGTAAGTGTGAGAAGGGCGTTAAGTCCATTTTTGGCTAAATTGTATATCGCATGCCTTCTTGTAATCTGAGCCTCCTTTATGTGATGTGAAATTTTCAGATAATACATTGTCTAATTTTGGGAATCATCATCAAATATAAAAGAGACCTGCATTTGGTTTCTGCATGGCTTTCAAACTTTACACATGATTATCTCTGAAGCACAAAAATTGACATAGTGCCCTTTGCTTTCGCAACCAACGATAAAGAGAAAATAGAACATGAAGAGATGAAGATGAAAAATGGGAGAGGAAAAGAAATAAGAACAAGAAGAAAAACACACTACAGGTAGGGCAGTAATAAGGATGGAAAGAAGGATTGGCAAAATTAATTTCACTATCCCTTGGGGTGGAATGTACTGGGTCTTGCGCTACCATGTTATTTTTTCCTCTCCAGACAAGAAAATTGAACTATAAAAACAAACACAACACAAATGATGAAGAATCAGAAATAAATCAGCAATAACATGATACATGTATACTACGTTTAAACCTGTCTGTCTATAAGCAGCCAACCTACCTATACTGGCCAAAAGTGTACCCCTGCAGAGAAATTATTTGTTATTGTACTTGTCTATAGCGACCATTTCTTGTTAAGGAACCTGGCTACAGTGGCCACTTTTTATTGTGTCCCTTTTGGTCACTATACACAGGTTTGACTGTAGCTGTACAAGCCACCAATGGAACCTGTCTATAGAGGTCAACTGTCTACAGCAGCCACTTTTCTTATCACTATGAGTCGATGAATTTACCTTTCTTTGGCGTTGCATTTGCCGGAACTTGCGCCACCTTGAGTGCCAAACCAAAGGCGCCGGGGAAAGAGTTGCTGTCCCTAACGATGAACGTGCCAGGTGCTTTGTCTTTCAAAATGTTGATTGCTAGAAAGATAAAGATCAAAATGAAAGAAAACAAACATGAAAATTGGGTTATTACCCTACTACTTGAGAATACAAATTATCCAGAGACCAAAAGTGCCAGACGGCTTGTTTTGAAAGATGCTTATTGCTTCAAACAAAGATGATATGAAGAAGAAGAAAACAAACACAACAAATAAGGACATTTTGTCAATAAAAGACATCAACAAATACTTTAATCAAGGAGTTTTCTATTTCTTGGTGGAAAATTGTGTAAATCAAATATTTGCATTTTGCTCAAATTTTGAAAATGTTTTATTCCAAGGTTATAAACAGCCTACCATAACTTTCAACTCATACTTAAATTTCAAGTTCAACGTAAGATCTTTGTGAAACTTCCCCTGAACAGGTTAGTACACCTGTCATAAGAAACGTTCATCACGTTCTCTCTCCCCCCTCTTTCGCCCCTCTCTCTTCCTCTCCCTGGATTCTCCTGTGTTTAGGGTTTTCTCCCACGGTTTTCATAACGTTCTCTCCCCCCTCTTTTGCCCCTCTCTCGCCCCTCTCTGTTCCTCTCCCTGGATTCTCCTGTGTTGAGGGTTTTCCCCCTCGACCCTCTGACATTTCATCCCAACACTGTTTCACTCCTTGCCAGCATCTCTCGTTGCCTCTCTTCCTTCCTTTGTTATATCTTGATTCATATATTTTTACTCTCTGAATAAAATTCTGCTATGATAAAGAAAATTCTCGACTCTTGTTTTAAGATATCTTCTAGCTTGGGATTTCATATCAATTCTGCCTTACTTCTCAAGAAAATCTCTCAATCCTTCTCTTCCTTCCTTCTTTTGATCTTCACTTCGTTATCTTTACATTATGTTAGCCTAAGGTTAAAAATTCCCTGACTCTGGTTTTGTGATATTATCTAGCTTACGCAATATCAAACCCTAAGGTTAAAAGTTCCAGACATAGCGGCCCGGATTCACAAAAGAGGTTTGTACAAACCATGGTTTAAACCATGGTCTACATCTATGGAGTGCCTTTTGTAAACTGATGGAGAAAGAATGTAAGATGCTACACATTTACTGATGAGCAAGTGTAATTTAAACAGTCATATTATTATAAAGTATCAATTGCAGCACTTCATAGATGTAGACCATGGTTTGAACCATGGTTTGCACAAACCTCCTTTGTGAATCAGGGCCCATATGTCTAGAGCTCTTACATTAATACACCTCTCTCTCAAATATGATTTAAATATTGTTTTATCTTAATTTAAATAATAACCATTTACAAAAATTGTCTTTAAAAATGAAATTTCCTTACCGTCATCTCTTGAGATGTTAGGCTTATACCACCAGGCGGAGAGGTCCTTGACAAACCGAACGTATTCCACGCTTGGATCTGTGGAGATGGGAAGAAAAAAAGAAGAAAATATGACAATATTAATTACTGTAGCTTGGATTCTCAGCAAATTGCTTCATAATTCAATTAATAGGTGCAATATTAATTTCCGAAGGTCATTAGGCTACATGTTGACTGACTCTTACACGCCATAATTGAATTAAAATGAAGAGCCACACTACAAACTACATGCATATTTTTATCAAAAGAAATGCATGTACATGTATACACACTTTGTGATTGATTAATCATTTAAATGTTGATGTTTTAAAACTGTGCTAAAAGCTGTCTGCAGATATTGTTCCATAAGAAATGCATCACATTGTGTTTGATAAATCATTAAAATGTTGATGTTTCAGAACTGTGCTTGTACATGAGATGATGCAGTTGTCATGCCAATATTCAGCTTCTTAATTATGATGCAATAGCAATCATAATTACTACCTGGTGAGAAATATGAGGACATATTGAAATATTGACAGTGCTCAGTAGTAGTTCCAGTACTACAGGCAATCATGCAAGTCTTAACCCCTTCCCTTCGAGATTCTGAATCCCTATAGACTTTGTGCATAGCTCACCCGGTTCCCGCAAGCAACGGGTTAACCTGTTCCCTTCAAGTTTTTGAAATCCCCATAGACTTTGTACACAACTCACCCGGTTCCCGTAGTAAAAGACTTGAGGGTAATACTTCGCATTTTGCCTATGATTGAAAATGATTACGTAAACCCAATAATGACGAGTACCATATGAGATCGAGCAGGCATAAATTGAATTCTAACATTAACTGTTTCATATTAGAGGTAATCACTCAAGAATTGAATGAATCTGTTTAACATTTCCACACAAAATCCAGATATGGCCTGAAATTATGCATGAAAAACAGGGACTGAGAGGAAAAAACTGCTAGAAAAATACAAGAAGAAGAAGACTTTTTTTATTTACAGATATATATATTAGAGGTAATCACTCAAGAATTGCGTGAATCTGTTTAACATTTCCAAACAAAATCCAGGTACGTCCTAACAATTATGCATGAACAAGGCGAATGTAGAAAGAAAAAAATGTGGAAAAAAACTGCTGGAAAATAAAAGAAAAAAAAGAAGACAGATGAAGCAAAGATAATGAGCGACCATGAAAGACAGGTTAATCCACAGAGTCTACCCTGGTATGAGCCTAGTACCTCCCTGGTAGGACCATAATTCTATTACGCGCCACATCCCTTCTGCATGAGTACGACCTAAACTGATCACAAATGTGCAAATGCCACCCACCCACCCCCTTATCACATTTAACCCATACAGGACTGTTCCCCAAAATACTTGTGCTGGGGTCTATGGAGAATGCATTACATTAGTTTTTAATGGGTTAACCAATCTCATCCTACATACAGCATTTCCCATAGAGTTAGCACACAGCTAGTCTACTAGGTTCCTGCAATGGATGGGTTAATGAAGTCCATGTGAAGATTCTGGAAGCCTGGAAAGGAACATATTGAGCGGTCCCAAGATGCGAAGTAGATTTTAACCCGTTCCCTTCGAGACTTAAGGAAAGTACAACTCTATCTCGATTTAAAGTACGATGTACACAGTTATTATTTAATGATTTATGTAAACAAGTTTGAGCAGAGGAGGATATTTTGAATGTATGTGTGTAAGTGTATGTGTGAGCGTGCATGTGTGTTTGTATCATGTTATTGTAAAGTTTTTAAACTGTATAATTTATGTGTAGTTTGTTTTTCTTTTTAAGGCCCCACCACAAGCAATTTGCTTCTAAGGGTGTCCTTTACCGTATTATGTTTACTATGTTACTCATTTGTATGTACATGTTTCATTTTATGGTTAAATAAACTGAACTGACTCTGAAATCCCCACAGACCACTCGGTTCCCCCCCCTCCGTAAGCATCGAGTTAACCCCCTCGCGACTGGTCTAAAAAATACTCTACTCGGGCTAGGGTCTTTGGATATATCAAATCTTCTTGAATAGGTCAAGTTTAACCAAATATATTCGGAGAAGATTTCCATCCATCACCTATCCTAGTGTACTGTTATTATGTGTCAGCCTGTCAGAATACTAGTATCTGTCTTGGGCTATGTTCAGAAGCCACAAAAATAAACAGAAAACTCAGGTTAGAAAGATTGTAGCAGCTACTTGATACTCTGAGAAAAAAAGATATAAGGCTTGCAAACACAGCCAAACAATCAATCTATAAACCAGATTTTTATTAAGATCAATTCACTGACGATTTATATAACATGAGAAGAATGCGCAGCAAAATTATGATCCTATAAGAATCTGATATCTTTAATAAAGAGAATTCCATTTAATATCGTTGGCTATGTTCAGAAGTCACAAAAAATAAAGTTAAAAAGGTCATATAGACCACTTGATACATTGACAAACAAGATACAATGCTTGTGAACACAGCCAAAGAATTAAATCAATAAAACAAATTTCAATTAAGATCAATTCAATGAAGATTTATATGACATGAGAAGAATGCGCAGCAAAATTGTGCTCCCTCTAAGCATCAGATTACCTTAATAAGGACATTTCCATTTAATATCGTGGACTATGTTTAGAAGTCACACAAAATACAAGTAAATAAGCTTATCCAGACCATTTGATACATTGACGAACAAGATACAACGCTTGTAAACACAGCCAAAGAATTCAATCAACAAACTAATGTAGATTTCAGTTAAGATCATTTAACTGACAATTTATATGACATGAGACGAACGCACAGCCAAATTATGCTCCCTATAACTCATAAGTATCAGATTATCTTTCTTAAAGAGGTTTCAATTATCTTTCTGAGCCATTGCGAACAGACCCAATTTCAAGTGGAGGGTTTGATAAAGTGTTGTGAGTGGGTGGTAGAAAAGATAGAAGATGCGGTTCCAATAAATTCCAAACTAATCAAGATGTCTCGCTTTATAACCAGCTTCACGAAGAAATACACCCACGTTCTCGATTTATTACCCGCTTCACCGAGAAAAAAAAAGAGCATGTCTTGATTTGTAACAAGCACTGTGGAAGAAACAAACTGTCGTGTATAATGGTTCTTGGTTAATCTTTGACTATGGTAATGCAGGGAAGTGGGAGTTTGGTACCATTCTGTGTTTACAACAAGGTTGAGCAAGATTTGCAAGATTCACAAGATGTTTTCAAGCATCAGCTATCCCACTACCAAATATAGTCAAACCTGTAATAGCAGCAAATATATATTACATGGCTATCAAAAGTGATCCCCCTATAAAAAATAAGATGTTTATTTTTAAAACTAGTCTAAATGTTATGAATAATAAACTGCTTCAAGAATTAATACAACTCTCAGGCTTGATGGATCTGGTTAAAATTTAACTTAAAAGCAATGGAAAAACAGAACAAATTTGGTATTTTAATATATCACAACGTAAACAGATTATTTGAAAAATTACACAAACACCTACTTCATCATTAGCTACATCAATTATAAACTAGGATGCTAGACAAGATTGAAAATAAATGAGGCTTTTTATTCACCATTAGCTATTTCAATTAATGACTTCAGGTTTCTATTTGTCACTTCACAAGATTAATGATCATTCGCATGGCTTTGATTAGAAGGTAACTAACACCACTGCACCCATATAATATGTCAGCCTAAAACAAAGACAAGGCCAACTTTTTGATTAATGTGATTGTAAAATGTTTACAAAATAGATTAAAGTGAATGGTTCCCTTTTAATACAATGCTTTTTATCGAATATTTCCTTCTTTCCCAGGACCCTAAACAATAACATAAGTAATCACAAGTTGTTTCTGTTAGGTACCTCTGGCAACGACTCTGCTACAGTTACTATTTCAGCAATCAAATATTCAAAATAGTTTGGTCTTTTATAGCACAAAATAAAATTCAAATGGAAAGCAGCAGCACGAAATGCAGGCTTATAGAATGTTGGTCCAATGTTTAATAGCAGTGCAGTCATTTTCCTAGATTATGCAAACATTTGGCAGGTATTTTTTTGTTTAACAATTTGTAGGCTCAGACTCTTGCATACCATTGAATAATAATCAATCAGTTGGGCTCATTTTAATGCTATTCCTAGCTTCTTTTTCTTCCAAAAGCTGGAAATTTGCTTATTTTGCTCTGCATGTCAGCTGCATATGGTAGGCCCTACTTTGAAAGGAAACTTCAACCCAAAATAATTGTTAGTATTTGCAAGGAAGTACTAGCACTATACAAACCTAGTGACCTGCGATTATCTAAAAACAAATTTATTTAAGCCCAAGGAAAGCCGAGTCAATATTTGATCAGGGCACCAGGGAATGTTTGCCAACTTTTTCGAGCACTTCTTTCGCCAAGGTTGTGGCAAATTTTGATCAGAGCACCGTGGAACGTTTGATCAATACACCCAAGCACTTCTTTTGCAAAGGTTTTGACAAGCGCCCTGGGCAGCATTTCCAAGTATCCAATGTTTAGGGATTTAAATTGCTCTATTTCAGGTTTTGCAATTATGTTATGCTCACATGTTTTCATATTTTCATAGCGGTTTTTCATGTTTCCCACAACATAATGTCTAGAGATTTCCATTGCTATATTTAAAGTTTCTGCATTTATCTCATATTTTCATAGCAGTTTCAATGTTTCCTCAACATAATGTCTAGAGAATTCAATTGCTATATTTCTAGTTTCAGTGATTATCTTATGCTCACATGTTCTCATATTTTCATAGCAGTTTTAATGTTTCCTCAACATAGTGCCTAGATAATAAAATTGATATATTCCAAGTTTCCGCAATCATATTATGCTCACATTTAAAAAATGTTTTCAGTACAGAGTTTCAATATTACCTCATCATACTGCCTAGAGAATTCAGTTGCTCTAGTTTTGTTGCCATTCCATTTCTTTGATTAAATAAATGGTATACAATACTAAAGATTTCGCAAGGAATTTTTGCTTCAAGATTTTGACATATATATTTCTTTACAACTTGTTTCTTTGATTATTTGAAATAGGTTTGATTCATGCTTTTAAGATTATTACTTGTTCAGCCAGATTTGAAACATTGCAGAGCGATATTTCAATGCTTTCATTCCTTGTGAATCAAATTGCTCTGATCCATGCCAGTGTATACAGTGTATTGGTGTGTTACACCAAACCCCAAAGGCTTTTGACAATTGGACTGCTCCCAGCAATAAAAAGAAATTTATGCTCATTATTAACCCATTCCTGACTGGTCCAGAAAATACTTGGGCTGGGGTCTAGTTTCATTGAAATTCACTTTGTATTGAACAGGTACATTCACTTTGTACATGTACATCTTTGACCTCTTGGACCCAGTTAAAGTGTAGAGCTTCACGTTCTTGCACCTTTAAACTTGGGCTACCTATATAAAACTAGGCGTGCAGATGAACTAGCTGACTTTTATGACGTATTTGTACGTAAGAGGGGGTCAAAGTCTCAAGTCATAACCTGCTGGAAGGAAATGATGAAAGATAACTATTACACTGTGATGAGAGATGCACCCAGGAGCAGTAGGGGTTAAAGATACTATCCTCAATTTTCAGGCATCTACACGTTAAAGTGATCCATTAGCTTTGCCAAATTCATCCCAAATCACTTGAAGCTGCCAGATATCTCTTGCACCTTGTTGTTTTGCTCATTATGGTAACAGAAGAATGAAATGGGTTTTTATTTGTTAATGTTTCAGTGATTATGGAGATATCTTTGCTTGAATTGAAAAGTATTCAAGTTTTTCATTTTTAGTCAAAATCAATGAGCAGTAGGTGATACAATCTGACATAAATGTTTCACTTTTCACTACGTAAACAGCTCATTCATCTTCTATTAAACTATCACACGTCTTCAGAAGAATCTTACAACAATATTAGTATATGATCAAAGTTTCAAATATAATTTTTGATAAAAAAAAACAACTTATGAAGCGAATCTCTTTAACCCATTCTCCATAGACTCCAGCTCCAGAATGTTTGGACCAGTCTTTAATGGGTTAGTTCCATTAGATAAATAATTCCAGGAGGGCGCTGTTGACAGTCAATATGGCTGCGCCTGAATAATTTTTCTCTGGGCAATCTGACGGTTTTCGGTGTTAATAAAGACTGTGGATCGAGTAATCTTCACATCTGATTTGTTATTTGGATCATACTTATTGACTGGAATGCGAAAATGGATCAGAAAAGACATCCTGCTGATCAGCAAGACACAACTTCGGTGTCGCCATTTCAGCCCTCCAAGAAGTTGAAATCGTCTACGGAGAACGAGCCAGGTGCCCCGCGGGGCGAGCAGGCGGGGAAGCAGGTCAGTAAACAGCTATCGTACACTGACGAACCGGCCACGGCCGCTGATAGTGAGCCACCTCCCCGTTGGTTCATTCGATTTATGAAAGATTTTGACAATAAGTGGGAAGAAAGATTCTCCAAAAGATTGGATGACTTGACGGCCAAAGTATTAGAACATGATGACACCATTGCCGGTGTTACTCACCAGCTGGAAATAATGGAACATGAGGTAAAGAATCTCAAAAAGGAAAGAAATGATCTGGTGTCGAAACTTGATGATCTGGAGAATAGATCGAGGAGGAATAACCTCGTCTTCCATGGAATCTCTGAGTCCCAGAATCAGAATGAGAACTGCCAGAATCTTATCACCAAGGAACTCCTTGTGGATTTCGTAGGACTTTCACCTGATGACTTCAAAGTGGAGAGATGTCATCGCACTCCAAGCTCGCGCATGAATCCAGCTCCTGGAACCAAAGACCGCCCCAGGCCCAGGATCATCCATGTGGCGTTTAGCTCTTATTCTGAGAAGGAGCTTGCACGCAAAGCCTGTGTCCAGAAATTCAGAGCCACCAAGTTCAAGGACGGTAAGATCTTCGTCAGTGATGATTTTTCCAAGAGGATTCTCAACAAGCGAAAAGACAAAATGGACACATTTCGACGCCTAAAGGAAGAGGGGAAGAAACCATTCTTTCTCTACCCAGACCGTGTCGGTTTCAGAAGCAAGGAGGGGAAATTGCATCTAGTCGAATAAGGACAGATCTCTCTGCATGGAAAATACCGAAACTATTCTGATCACAAGCTTTCTTTTTTTTCTTCTGTTGCTGTGTTAACATTATAAACTCAAAAAAGAGGAACAATGATTGGATCAATTTGTTGCCAGTCACAAAAAGGACGATATAAGAATTGTGTACTGTTTTGTTTCATTGAGTAATTTTGTTTTTCTTTTTGATTTTCTTTTATAACCTTTGCTCTTGTTTAAATACAAATTGTATTTTGTAATCACCAAAAGATATGGTCCTAGTCTCCTAGATTAGACTTAATGAAAGGATGTTGAAGATGACTCTGTCTCTACCTTTCTATTTTTTTTTAAATTGTTGATAGATACCGTTGGATACAATGTTCTTGTTCATTCCCTTTTTTTCTGCACTTTTGGTCAGGGCTGTTTTTTGATTTGAAGCCCTTTCCTATGTTATCTTGTGCACTTGCGCGCTCTTTTTTGTTTGCTCTTCAATGGTTTTTTGTTTTTTTGTTTTGTTATGCACTAATCATTTCAATCTCTTCAAATGATATTTTACTTAATGAGTTGCAGCTTCTATTTATAATGATGTTGGAAGTTGTTGTTTCATATCGGCAGTCACTTTGCTTCATGTACATTTTAGATTTATATATTGATTTAGAATACTTGATATTAGTTATTCTCCAATCAAAATTATGGAGTTAAAATTAATAACTTTTAATTGTAGGGGGTTACAAGACTATGTTAAAAGGCGGAAAATTTTTCATTACTTACGAACTCTCGAGAGCGACATAGTGTTCCTTCAAGAGACTCACTCTTCTAAAATAGATGAAACTTCTTGGAAACAACAATGGGGGGAGAACATATGGTTTTCAAGTTACACTTCTAATAGTAGAGGAGTAGCCATTTTAATTTCTAATCGTGTATCTCTGACTTTTAATTCAATGTATAATGATCCAAATGGTAGATATTTGATAATATCCGCTAATATAAATGATGTACCCTTGATATTGCTTAATGTGTATGGTCCAAACAATGATGACCCCGAGTTTTTTCTTGAGGTTTTTAGTAAGCTGGATCAATTTGATTATTCTTCAATATTATGTGCTGGAGATTTTAATGTAGTTTTGGGGCCCTTGGATTATCAGGGAAGCAAGGAGATGCACTTTAATGTGAAAGCGAGTAATATGTTATTAACTTTAATTGAGGAATTTAATTTGTGTGACATTTGGCGTAATTTTCACGAAAATTTTAAGCAATATTCCAGACACCAAAAGAATCCTAAAGTTTTATCTAGACTTGATTTTATTCTTGTTTCTGAAAATTTCGTTACAAATTGTTTACAATCTAAAATAATTCCAGGCATTCAGTCCGACCATTCTGCTGTTACATTGAAATTTAAAGGAGTTCAGCCTGTTAGAGGTAGATCATTTTGGAAACTTAATTGTCAATATTTACACAATGATATAGATTTTATTAATATTATTAAGGAAAAAATTGAAGAATTTAAAGTTATTCATGTACAATCTACTTGTAATCCAAATATTTTATGGGATGCTTTAAAATGCACGATAACAGGAACGTGTTTAGAATATTGTGCTAGGAAAAAGAAAGAAAAACAATTTGCTAAAAAACAATTATTGAAAGACATAGAAGAAATTGATAAGGAGTTAAGTAATGATATACATAATGAAGACCTTATTGTTGAAAAAGAGTCCTTAGTCCAAGCATTAAATGATACCTTAGAAGAAGAAACAAGAGGTCTTATTATTCGTTCTAGAATGAGATGGGCTGAAGAAGGAGAAAAAAGTTCAAGGTATTTTTGTAATTTAGAGAAAAGAATGGGTGAAAAGAAGAGTATTTTTACAGTAAAAGATGAAAATGAAAATGTTTTTGTAAATCAACAAAAGATCCTTGAACAAATTTATTCTTTTTATTATAGCTTGTATAAAGAGAAGCATGATTGTACTCAAGATAGAACTATTGATAATTTTTTAGACTCTATAGAAACTCCCAATTTGAATGAAGCTGATAAAGTTTTTCTTGATGAACCAATTTCTAAACAAGAATTATATGAGACTGTTCTTTCTATGAAACACAATAAATCACCTGGTTTTGACGGTCTGCCTGTGGAATTTTATATTGTATTTTGGAAGGACATATCAGACATGCTTTTGAGTTCATTTAATTTTTCTTTACGAAATGGATTAATGTCCTCCTCCCAAAGAAATGGAGTTATTACTTTGATCCCTAAAAAAGATAGAGACAGTTATTATTTGAAAAATTATAGACCCATATCTCTTTTAACAGTTGATTATAAAATTTTAGCTAAAACTATTGCAAACCGGCTTAAAAAAAGTTTGTCATATTTAATTCACTCAGATCAGTCTGGTTTTTTAAAAGGAAGAAATATTGGAAATAATGTTCGTTTGATTATTGATATGATTGAATACACAAAAGCAAAGAATATTCCGGGTGCAATCCTCCTCCTTGATATTCAAAAGGCTTTTGATAGTGTTTCTCACAAATTTCTTTTTTGTATTCTTAAAAAATTTAACTTTAGTGATAAATTTATTAATTGGATTAAAGTTTTTTACTCGGAAAGAAAAAGTTATATAATTAATTATGGTAATTTGACTAAACCTATTGATATGCAAAGAGGTATTTTCCAAGGGTGCCCCATATCCCCGTACTTATTTTTATTAGTTATTGAATGTATGGCCATTGCTATCAGACAAAATTCTAACATTAAAGGAATCCCTGTTGAAAATAAGGATTTAAAAATTTCTTTATTGGCTGATGATTCAACTTGTTTTATTGATGGTTCAGAGAATTCATTCCAATCTTTGTTTGATACAATTGATTTTTTTTTCTGAGAGCTCTGGTTGTAAACTTAATATATCCAAATCAGAAGCAATATGGATCGGCTCAAAAGAGGGTTCCCCGTCTCAACCATTTTCTGAGAATGGCTTGAAATGGAATAAATTTACTTTTAAAACATTGGGTATTCATTTTTCTTTGAATATAAAGCAATTATATGAGCTTAATCATAAAGTAAAACTCAAATTTATTGAAAGCACTTTGAATTGCTGGCGAGCAAGAAATTTATCTCTTGTCGGGAAGATCTGTGTGATAAAGACCCTATTGCTGCCACAGCTTTTGTACTTTTTTTCAGTACTTTGTATAAAATTACCAAAATCTTTTTTTAAACAATTGAATACTTTATTGTTTAAGTTTATTTGGAACAATGGCAACGATAGGGTCCAAAGACAGTTAATGTGCAACGATTTTTCTTCTGGTGGTTTACGTATGATTGACCCCTATAGTTTTTGTCTGGCACAAAAGATGTTATGGGTAAAATTGTTATTAGATGATAATTATGAAAGTTTATGGAAGACTATTGAAATTTCTCTTTTAAATGGTTTTAGTACTAAGAAGGATATGTTATGGCAAACATATGCTCCTGTAAGTGTTCTTGATAAATTATCCTCATCTCAATTAGCAGAATCACTCCAAACATGGTATTTATTTAGAGAAAAGTTTGTTAAATTAGAATGGGATATCCCGTTCTCATCTCTTGGTGATTGTCAATGTATTTGGTATAATAAAAACATTAATTCAAAATCAAAACAATATTTCATTTATCAAGACTGGTTAGATAAAGGAGTTATATTTATTTCTGATTTACTTAACCCTCCCCATCCTGACGGTAAATTATTTGAAGAACTTGTCTTAGATTTTGATATTAGTCCACA
Organism: Echinarachnius parma; assembly: GCA_037951105.1. Taxonomy (NCBI): domain Eukaryota; kingdom Metazoa; phylum Echinodermata; class Echinoidea; order Clypeasteroida; family Echinarachniidae; genus Echinarachnius; species Echinarachnius parma. Next base: position 80,254 of record JBAMJV010010221.1, on the reverse strand, counting down.
GGATAGGAGGAAGTATAATTTTGTAATGAAAAATATTCCAGAAGATTGGCTGGGATTATCAGATTTAACACCAAATATAATATTTGATGAAATGAGGGCGAAACTTCTTAGTACTAAGAAAATTCCAAAATATGTTTATGGTGTTATATTAGATTCTTGTATTCCTGAAAGGCAAATAATTTTTTGGAGAAATTTTTATGACCCTGATCAAAAGAATTGGGAAAAAATTCATGTTAATAATTTTAAATCCACCATTATCACACGTATTCGTTCTTTTTATTTTAAATTATTCCATAGAGCAATAGCTTTAAATGAGTTTTTGTTTAAAATAAAAAGAAAAGATTCCCCGAATTGTGCTTTTTGTAATATAGCCCCAGAAACTTATACTCATTTGTTTGTTGAGTGTCCTGTGGTCAAGCCCATCTGGGATAAGACTATTAAGGTTATTGAAGAGAAGACAAAGCAAGCTTTGAACCCTACAATTTTTGAAAAAATGTTTGGTTTTGATAATGATAAATTTCTTACGTATTTGTTTCTTTTACTTAAATATTATATTTATATATGCAAATTCCAAAATAAATTACCATCCTTTGAAGGCTACAAAACATACACTGTTAGTAATAAGGATTTGGAATATAGTATTGCTAAAAAGAATAACAAGCTTGTCCTTCATTTTAAGAAATGGAAGTTTAAATTATGATCACTCAAAATATTGTAAATGGTAATTTCATTGTCTGTAATATGTTATATTTTGTTATATCTATGCTTGAAGTATTAGTGTTGAAGATGACTGCCAACACACTAGGTACTGATTAGGCATCGCTGTAGGTTGTGCAATGCTTACTCAATCCTGGTTGTACTACATTTTTGTATTGTTATGTACATTGTATTGTTATGTACATTGTATTGTTATGTACATTATATTGTATTGCTGTGTGCATCTGCAGCATGCCTTTTCTAACGATATTTGGCCCATAGTTTCGAGAGAGTTTCCGTGACCCCCCGCTGGTCCCCCGTGCTCCTGCTGTCCGGGTGGCCTTTGCATCTTTCCCGCCCCGAGGGTGGGGGCGGCTCCACTTTATTACAATGAGAAGGTGTTGCTTTCTGTGTATGTGTGTGTGTGGGGTGTGTGTGTGGGTGCGTGTGTGCAAGTGTGTGGGGTGGGTGTGTGTGTTTGTGTGTGTGGTTTGGCTTCAGCCGACCAAGTGTGTAAACTACCACAGGGTTAATAATAACAATGTAGAGGTGGAGTCGGCCCCGTCGGTGGAGTTGCGGGATGGATTCGATGGTTACTTGGTTGGCTTGTGCGCGGGGTGGCCGGTGGTCTGTTACGGGTACTCTCCCAAGCTGCATTTGCTGCCAGTGTTTGAAATTTTGTGTATTTTTTTATTTTTTATTTTTTATTTTTTTCTCTTTTTTTTTGATTCATATTTGATTTTCCTTGTAATTTTTCCAATCTTTCTCAATCGTTTGTAAATATTATGATGTTGTTAATTCAATAAAACATATAAATATAAAAAAAAGATAAATAATTCCACATGGAATGATAAATGAAGCATGAGACAGATAATGAAGGGGGATGAAAGAAGTTCTGCTTCTAAGAAGGTGCACACAACTAATGACAGACAATTAAAGTAGAAGATATATGCACCTACTTATTGATAATTGGAGAACAAAATATGTCAGGGAGATACAATGTATGAATTACACACTGAAAATGCAAATAGACTTTTAGTTATAGGAAGTTGTGATTGAGAAATCGAGACTGATGTTCAATGGTAACAATCCAGTTTTTGTGAAAATATACAGAGGGGTTTGTATTTGTGTGTTCAGTGAATAAAAAGAACTATAAAAGATTGAGACAACTTAACCGATTGCATATGGAAACCTGGTGGCACCTGTATTATTTCGATAGGGAATACAAAATCTAGTTGGGAAACGGTTGAAAGAAGCATTCTATTGAGAAAACATTATGATTATCTGAGGTATACGTGCTCTTTTTCATAGGACAATATTATAATATTTACTACCTAAAGTTCTGGGAATGGGGTATATACTTATTGCAAGAATCAGGAACAGCTGACATCAATTGAACCTCACTAAAAATGACATTGCCCTTGCCAAGCATGATATATCAAATTATTTTCATGACCAATGATAAACTAAAAAGGAGAATATGTTACAAATATATATGATTTACTACACAGAGTAATACTGTACTTTTTGTAGGTAATATATATAACAGGATATAGAGGTTTGACTAGCCAAACATTTAATACCAAAGAAAAGCTGATAGATTAGAAACATCCCATAATGTTTTTTCGTTAGTATTCATGCCTAATTTGTGATACTATTCAGGTATATTATGATTTATTTCTCTAATTATTGTATATAATATATTAAGGTTTCTTTATACCTCGTGAGTTCATTAATGTTATTTCCATGTTTGTAAATATTGTTGCAAATGACACTGCAATTCAGCTTGTAGCTGTGAATGTGACATTTTGTTGAATAAAAATACCATTATTATTATTATTATTATAAAATATGCCCATTGACATACGTACATGTATATTGTAATTTTGAAGAGTTTTTTGTGTTAGCTTTTATTGCCATTTTCTTGCATAGGGAAATTGATCAGAAATATAATATATGAATGAAAATGAGCAAAGAAAACTGAAAGTCACATGTACTCTATGCACATATAACTTGTGTGAAATATCGACATGTTTTTATTGATATAAATGAACTGAAATTTATTAATTGATTTTGTATAAAAAAATTAATGGATAGGAATCAATATCGATACATGCTGTCAATATTTGAAAAAATATACTCCACCTCTAATATATATGTATTTGATGATCAGATAAATTCATTCAATAATAACCTCATTAAAAAAAGTGCTAAGACCTATTTCAACTCTTGAACTAATGTGATGGATATAGTTGCTAAGCTCCTCTGAACAGAACCAAAATATTGATTTTTCTTTTAATGTTCATTCACCCCGTAATCATCAGCATTATAAGCAAATTCATCCTTCATAATTATATCTTTACACAAGGAGGTGGGCGACAAGGACAATTTTAATCTTCTGTTTATAACACAATTAATACACACTACTGCTCTGCAATATTCAGAAATACAAACAGCAGAAGTACTTGGATATGAATGTGTATATTATTTTCACTTATCTATTATTAAAGGGATCTAGTAACTTTGTTAACATGTGCAAAACGTGATGAATGGTTGATACAATGTACAGTAAATTGTTGTTATCTGATATGTCCACTGGGTATTGTGTGAACATTTTATGTTAAATGGACATTATATTGTCGCGTAATGAGCAAAAATGCAAAGTGATATTCACTAACTCATTGCACTGACTTTGTACATGGCTACAACTATCGAGTTGATAGTTTAACATCTGAACACTTCAATCGTAAATATCTTTTTAACAAAAGGGAAATAAAACAAACCAAAACCTATCCCATGCCCTATTGTTAATACAAATAAAACAAGGTATGAGGGAACCACTGCAATTCCAATTGGATTATGAGGATTTGGACAATGTTACTAGACCCCTTTAAAAGAATTCATATTTCATACTGATTTGTCCTTCAGGATTATCAACGAAAAGGGGAGGCGAAACCACACTCTAATCTACCGTTAATAACGCAATTTCACTCAGCGACTGAACAGTATTCGGAAATGATACCTCATTGTCAATACTCGGTTTAAAAGATATCCTATATTTTCCAGAGACTTAAATATTGATTTCCTTTTCATGTTCACTCGCCCAATAATCATCAGCATTATATGCAAATCTATCCTTACAAATTTCATAAAAGAGCTTTGGCCTACAAGGACGCTTCTAATCTACAATTAACAACACAATTTCTCACAATGACTGCACATTATTCAGAAATGCGAACACATCACCAAAAATTGAATTAGGGGGACATTCTTTCCTTATACTTTATCAAAAGCACAGATACCCATTGTTAATTCATCCTTCATAATTATATTAAAAAGATGTAAGCTACAAAGATGAATTACAATCTACTATCTACCATAAATAATGCAATTTCACTCAACGACTGCACAGCATTCGGAAATTCCACCGCATCACCCGATACTTGGATTAGGAGGGTATTCTTCCCATTCCAAAGAAATCACTCACCCCGGGGATCAAACTCAATGACCCTTGGTTGTGAAAGTAGAGAGCTGATGATAATAATGCTTCATTAGTGGTTCTTTTTCTGGGACAGAAAAGGATGAGTCATATAATTTCTCGCTCCCTAAAAAGCTTCCTGTCTCATCCTAAAGCTGACATGTAGCCCTCTTCTCTAGAAATGTCCCATTGTTTTGGTTCCCTTACGACTTTCATTTGTATGGTGGTTGAGGTTTTCCAAAAAACCCAGGTACCTTTCACTTGGAAGTACATGTCTTCTGGCTCATAGCATGTATTCAATCATCTTCGATTTTAATAGAAAACTTTCTTTCGGCAGAGTAAAGATGATGAAAGAGATGAAAAAGAAAGAAGAGGTACATGTATGGTGTAGGTATTTGTATGTCTGTGTGTGTGTGTTTGTGTGTGCATGTCTTGTGTGTGTGTGTGTGTGTGTGTGTGTATTTATGATGTGTATGTCTATATGATGTGTATGTCTGTATGTGTGTTGTTGTTTGTGAGGTATGTGTTTGTGTGTTTATGCACATGCATGTGTGCGTGTGTGTGTGTATGTATGTGTGTTTATGATAATATATGAGTGTGTGTGTGTGTGTGTGGGTGTGTATGTTTGTGCATGTTTGCAAGTGCCTGTGATATATTGGGGGTATATCCTAGGCATGTATCATTGGCAATCACATTCACCTCCATCGTAAAGGGTAATCCAATTTCGTATCTCACTTCAGTCACGGTTGTTTATTGGAATTTTTGGGGTGCAATATCCTCCTCCAGCGACAGTGATTATAAAGTGTACAAACACAAATACAAGCAAGACAGCAAAAACAACTATCCCCCTGAATCAACTGAAGGGTACAAGCAGCCATCAACCCATTCTGGCTTAAAGGTAGTTTGGATTCGTAAATCAGACGTGCAGTACCATCTTGTGAACGCTTGTGCCTGTTGTATAATACACACTGGATCATTGTTATGCAGTGCACACAAATTAACCTAGTTCAAAATGGCAAACTGTGGTGTAGCATCCCCACGAGTAATAACCTAAAATCTTCAGGAAAGGCCTAAGGAGAATGCGCGTTATACAAAAGTCAAACTCTCTACAACGGGTTACATATTAACAGGACGAAGGGCAAACAACAGTACAGTAGAGACTTTTTCTGAATGTTCAACAGTGGATTTAATTTCACCCTGGGTTAATTTGTGTCATATTAAGTCATTTAAATTAGCTATGGACTAAATTTAATCATCCACTAATTTGGTATTACCCACAGTCACGATCTGTGTTAGATCTGACCCATGGACTATATCCTAGGGTTACATTTTACCAGCATGTCAACGTTTAATTGAAATATCACCGAAAGAGTTTAATGAACCCTCCCTCATGCAATATCACAAGTTCAATAGCCAGTAGATCTCTTGGACATTATTAACACATTGAAGGTGAATTAATTTGTAGTAAAACACATATTTTCCACAGAGCCTTGCTTTCAAGAGCATGTTTTAGACCAGTCAAACCAATTCGAGTTAACCCATTGAAGACCAATTAATTTAGGTATAGTTATAATGCTGTATCTTTTCAATAAGGCCTAGCCTGAGTTTTTTTTTACCAGTCCTGAATGGGTTAACCCGATGATCGAAGACGTTTTGATTTTTGTATTAATATACTTCATTTTAACAGCCCAACCAGAGTATTTGGGGGACTAGTCCTGTAATGGTTAACTCCTTTCTGTCTAGTTGTCTTCCATAGTAAATACATGGTAAATTATGTTAAAACAAAGTTAAAAATAATAAGACAGACTCGCATGAGAAACATACACATAGATTATGGATAACATTCAGAGCTAGCACAGTTGTCTACAAAGACACGCCACAGCCGAATGTTCCACAATCTGATCATGGCAGGGGGTAAAAATGATTTAGAGCAAGAGATTCGATCTTGCCAATTTTTATCATCTTATCTCTTGTGAAGATGCAGCTGCCATGCAGCGCAGACATAAATGTGAAGGGTTCAATGGAATCACTGGATTATGTGCTTTATAAATGCATTATCAGCCCGCTGATCCAGGGGAATGCTACTTTCTTAAAGCTAAACAACATTGTAAACCTCGATGATAACAATATTTGATATTCACTGTTATTGCTGACAATTTGAAATTACAAAATCTATCATACATGTACTACTAAACTCATGTGCAAATGCAAAGCGAATTAGAAATTGATAATTTGAACAATCAAATGTTTGAAATACAATTTTGCTTCATTCAATTGAAAAGGGTCCTCTGTATACTGTCATAGTTATAAAAAAATGACCACCTCAGGGAAGCAAATAGGAGGCTAGTACTATTGACAGGTGACCTCTATATGCAGGTTTCAATAACATTTTTCTCTGCAGGGGGTCACTTTTAGTGGCCACTATGGCAAGTTGGCTGCTATAGACAGGTGATTACTATTAGACAGGTTTGACTGTACTATTCAATGGTATTTCATGGGGTAAAATCCACAGTAGGGAGAAATACATTCCTTCACCAGTCCCTCCCTTCAGACAAGCCCTATGGTTTACAGTGGGCACGTACTTAGCACATACATGTACAGTATATTATATAGCAAGCTTATATTAACCTGTTCCCTTCCAGATTCTAAAATTGTCATAAGCATTGTACATAGCTCACCAGATTGCCATTAGCAAGGGATTATTATAGGATAAGTTCTGAAGGAGATTACATAGTTGTGTGGTAGCACATAATCCTGCACATTTGTAACCCTCCAGTGGCGTTTTAAAAGTCATTTCAAGGATATACCACATAATCCCTGTCTAGATTATATAGGAAACTCAACAAAGAAAGCACAGAAGAGTAAAAATAAAAAGGAAATCCCATAAAATAAGTTAAATACTGTTAGAATTCACAGCTTAGTGACACCACTGGAACACCATTATCTCTCCAAATCATCATCTGAATGGGATGAGTCCAAGAGGTAAAGAATTCCTGGGTGACTCATCATGCTATTTAATCACCATTTGTGGTCAAACAAATATTGGAAAGTGTGCTGTATCAACGGAGAACAACCTTTCCCCTACAACAGGGTAGTGTCAGAAGTAAACCCAGAGTATCCTATCATTTAACAAGAATAATACACAATAGGCAGTTAACCCATTGAAGAACATATGATTTTGATATAATGCACATTCTGCATCTAAACCCAAGCTACATTGTTTTGGTCACTAAACCTGTTTTAAACATAAACTTTAATAAAATGTATTTCTTTACCCCAAATTGCACATGACATCATGTCTCAAATGTAAAGACAAAGTCCTAAGTAATGGCAGGATCTCCTCTTTGTTTACCTGTATAATTGTCAGAATTTTTTTTTTTAAAACATTTATTCTCCACTCATGGGATGGATTGCCCTTGTCAGCTACAAGCTGTTTTTCAAAGGGGTCCAGAAATAAATAGTTATTTTAATAGAAAAAATTATTTAAATTCTAACATGAAAATAAAGCACATAAATTAAAGCAGGAACAAAATTTATTTCACAGAAAAAATACCCTCTAATTTATGAAAGACTGTCACTTTCAATACAAAGCTTAATTTTAAAAAGAAAGAACCAGCATTGCTAAATTTGCCTCTTTTCATTAAAATGTATTTAATTTTACTGACAGAAATGCCTCAAATTTGAGAGAATTTGCCTACGACAACAGACCAAGTTGATATGAAAACAAAGAACCCAATTAATGACATAATCACAACCCATTAGCTAAAAATAAGGTTATTATAAGAATTATTAAAATGGCACAATCACAACCCATTAATTACTTATTTTCTTTTGCCCAAAAGACATTATTATTAGAAGTTTAACAAGTCAATCTTAATTTCAAGTCAAACACGATTCCCTGTGGGGATTCCAACCTAATTCCCAACAGCTCTTGGAGGGGTTAACTGGGGTCATGAGCTTTGGGTCATTCAACTTTTGGTAAAGATTGAAAAATAGTATTTTTTCTTCAATTTCTACACCAATTAAGCATTTATGTCAAATAAAATTAAGGTATTACATTTTTTGCAATTGAAAATCACAAACAATTCTTTGTAATTTCTTAGGCCTATTTAACTTGGCTCCTTTTGGAAAAGAATGACGCTCAAAATCTTATGATGGATAACTTGCATAAAAGATTAATGGGTGTGATACCCAATAATTGCAAAATCTGGATTTGTTTTTTATGGATACTAACTTGCTTGCATCAAAGATTGATGGTCTTAAATATCTCCTTCATAGATACTGGTCTGGCCATTCATCATTGTGTGTTATTATTTTTGGAGGGTTATTCATCATTATTGGTCATAACAATTCACTATAAATGGCCGTTGCTGCGTTGTAATTTCACATTGCTTCTGCTGTAATCTAAATGACCAAGTTGCATTAACTGTTCACCCTTATTGCTTCTTTGTGGATATTTTTCTTATTGTTTCCTTTGTTGTTCTGGCACAAAGGAGAAGAAATTTGTGAGACCATCCCAAGCAAAAACTATGCCTGACCATGTTGAAGACTTTTCTTGATATTAACCTATTCAGGACTGATTGATTTTGCTATAACATGTAATCTCCATAGACCCAAGCCAGAGTATTTTCGGGACCAGTCCGAAACGGGTTTACATCAATTCTGCTTGAACTGTGTAATAATAATACAAATAATGTTGTATTTAGAACGCGCACATCACAGATGACTTTATGTGCTGTAAGAAATTGAAAGATAAAATGTGACGGTTCAGCATACTATATTGCGTAGTAACTGTAAAATCCCTCAAAAAGTTTCCTAGTAATTTTTTTTTTCTGACAAAAGGTCACTCACTATCCTTGTCTGTCAGTTCTGATTTATTAATCATTTTTCAGTATTTTTTATTTAAAAATACAATGTGTTATTGAATGACATATTAAAACTATGATGTAATTTAAATGGATCATGCACCCATTGTGATGTGATAATGAAAGGAAATACCAATGCATCAATGCATCAGTGACGTTTTGAAAGAATTCAATATTAATGCAAGGAAGAATGACAATGTGCACTACAATATCAAATTAAAATTGTGACGTCATTATAATTGGTCTGGCATCCTTTGTAATGTCATAATGGAGGAAATGCCAACACATAAAATGTCTGTATTGCTTGGGACGTGTGGTTAGCCGCAAAGTAGTATTTCCGTTGAATATCTGCTTGAGAATCCATATAGGCATATACCAATTGGAAAATAATATCATAATGAGTAAATGAGCATTAGCTGAGACATATCCCTTATATTTCTAGCGTTTATTTTACACTGTCCAATCTACTGTAGTCCCCAAAGTGCCTAGAGAATGGGTATTACACCAACATTTATCAAACTTGAACAGATAATGTATTATTAACCCCCTAAATCCGAATGTTTCTGATACTATATAACATTATAACATGAAGGTATTATAATTTGTGATTAAAAGTGAGCAAAGAAAAATGGGATTCCAACGGGATTCGAACCCGAGACCTCCGGATTGCTAGACCGGTGCTCTACCGACTGAGCTATAGAAAACCCTACGACGGCGTTCTTCCCAGAAACCCCTAAATTCATCATTGCTCAAGTAGTCAGAAGCTTTATAAACCTGACATATACCCGAAGCGGATTGATTAAGGGGTTTCTGGGAAGAACGCCGTCGTAGGGTTTTCTATAGCTCAGTCGGTAGAGCACCGGTCTAGCAATCCGGAGGTCTCGGGTTCGAATCCCGTTGGAATCCCATTTTTCTTTGCTCACTTTTAATCACAATATATTCTTGGTCAGTTTCTCTATATGTTTGAATTAATGAAGGTATTATAGTTAGAAACACATAAGGATTAAAGGATTTTTCTGTAAGCCTGTCTTCAAATGGATTGATCAGGATTCGATTGAATTCCTCCGGAACCTAAAAATATATACATGTACTGGTCTGCACCATCTGTTTACCTCAGAACACATAAATATGTTACATCCTGGACCAAAACCATCTCCAAGGCCTATTCATTTGCAGTAGCACTTCCCCAAGCCTTACACAGTTACCGAGTGAGGGTTCAAGAGCTTCGACAAATTGGCTGGTGAAATAAAACAAGCGCGGTCCCACATTGGCACAGATGGAACATCTGCTATTAGCTTTTAAGTTGCTCATCTATTTGCTCGCAGAGATTTGGAAATTGTGATGCATTCATTTGCAGGTATGTTGTTCCTAAATGTCAAGCCGCATTTGAAAAACACATTTGGCGCAAAAGTTGTTCCATTTGCACCAATTTCCAAAATGTATCAAACTGTTATGCCAACAGCTTTCGGTAATGTACGTTTAAAGGTCAAAACGGGGTATGCAATCTCAGTTAGATGTATTCTCAAATCTGTTCGCATTTAAATGAGGAAAAGCTTGAATGGACCTTTAAAAGCGCAGTTGCACTTTTATACAATATATTGCTTTTGAATGTTCCATTCTCATTTCTCCTACTTGGAATTATCTTTAAAAATATCACAATCACAAACAAGAAGAAAATTGCAAAATAAGCAAGAAAAGGTTAGATTTCAAGAACGGCAACGATCCATTGCAAAACCTTTTAACAGACGGGCAAAACAAAAATGACTATTTCAATTTGCAGGACCAATTTGTCAACTAGCATACCTACATGATAATATAATACCATATTTGGAAACCAAGAGGGAAACTGCCAAACCATATGGCTTCATATTTTCCCCTTAATGCTCAATATAAAGTCGACGATCATCTCTGAATCGGAGTGTCTGGAATATTCATCATAAATTCTCGCGTCATTGTGATCACCGTGGCGTGAACAAGGCAAGGTGCTGTCTTGTTATGGTGGATGTAACCTAGAGAAACGATTGACGGCGAAAACGGAGAAGCCAGGAAAAATATACCAGAATCAATATTTTATGAAAATATTCATTAAAAATGCTTGAATCGGCCAGGTGAAGGGGATACAGCATAAGGACATACCATCTTATAGTATTGCTTTTGTGATAATGGTTTTCATTTCACAAGATTTCAAACATTCCCATCCCATGTTTTATTTATTTATTATTATTTTTTTTTTTTGGGGGGGGGGGGGGGGGGGAGGGTAGAGACATAATTGTTACATTTCAGAAGATTATACATATAACTTTTACACAGATCTTGACACCTTCACTGTATATGTGCCTGCCAGGCTGCTATATATTTAAAATGCTCCCAAGGGAGAAGAAAGTGCACTCTTTGTACTGGAAAAATATGGTGTTAGTATCCCAGTAGACAATATGTTTTTATACTATGTGCTATTTATAAGTAACACTTATAATTTCATTCCATATTTGGCGTCAAATGGAAGACAAGAGGGAAAGGGGGCAAGGGGAGAAACAATTCAATTCCTTACAAAGTCTAGAAGAATGTTGATGAAAAAGTGAAAAACAAGTTTTGAAATGAAAGACCAACTTTGTACAGTAACAATTCCTACAAAATTTCATCAAGGACGCACAATAGCATGGTGGGAAAAATATTGACTCTAAACATATTTTGTTACCAAATCGTCTGACCGAAAATGATGGCATTATTCACTTGACATTGTTTGGGTACATGTTAATCCGATTACCTTTGAGATCAAAAGGGTGCGTGGATTACCCCCCTCTGTATTGGATTACAGTGTAAACTAATCCCCTTTACTGCATGGTGATATAGTGGTAAGAAATGAGTGTTTGCAATTTCGAATTGTTTATTAAAAAATGTTTTATGAGGGAAAAGTGTACCTGGTCATCATCATTTCTTTACCAGTTTATTGCAATAAAACATGGTTGCCACCTGAACGCGTTCTAAATAAAGCTAGTCAATATGGTTGAGATGCCGAGATGGAAAAGGGAAAGAGTGGAGAAATATTAACTGAAAGTGACACAAGAAAAAATAAAAGGAAACAGTAAGTGGCAGAGAGGGAGGGGGGGGGGGGGTACGAGAGGAGATGGAGGAGGGGTAGAGGGGGTGAGGGGAAGCAAGGGGGTGAGGGGAAGCGAGGGGGGGGGGGCAGAGAGGGGTGAGAGAGGGAGAGTAAGAATGACTGAGAATGGGAGAAAGGGACCTACAAATGGGTGTTTAACGAGGTCCAAACTTCAGGGAAAATCCATCAGGATAATAATAGAAAGTAGACTGCCCCAGTGAAAGTGTAAGCTGATCAGCTATTGTATTCCAGAGAAAGTGTCAAGGCCTTTTCATCAGCGACTTTGCGCTGTGAGATTGATCGATCTCGAGAACACTCGGTTCTCTGTGTTCACAAACGATCTTGTTTGTTGGTCGATTCCACGCAGCCATCGCAAAGAATCAATTTGAAAATGTATTTCCCCATTCCTCCCCTCTCTCCATACCCTTTTTTCTAGAAAAGAATCAATTTTGGACAATATTCCTCCTTTCCCTTTCCCCTCTCCAACAAATAATCAATTTGAAATTTATTCAATTCTTCCCTTCCTCTTCCTCTCTATATCACAAGGAACACATTCAAAATGTTATTTTGTCACATTCTCTCTATCTCCATCCAACTATCTCCTTCCATTCGCATCTAAATTTAGCTAAACAAATTGCAAGTTATCTTTCCTGAGAATTTAGGATGGATATCACAAAAGGAAGGAGGGATGAGTTAGCAAGATATACCATGGATTCCATTCTCCTACTTGATGAAATTCTGGGCAAGATAGCTGTATGAGAAGGCAATCACTTTTAACCCAGTGTTTACTGGAACCTAGGAGGTCATGTATGAACTCTATGGGGATTGCAAAATCTAGCAGGAGACTGGTTAAGATAGACAATATACTAGTTGTTATTTAGAACAAGAGTACGGTCAAATTCGACAGGCAAATTTGTTTTGAACAAGAGGATCTGAAATACCCTGTGCATGGCGAAGCATGAAAGGTTGGCAATAAGGTAAACAATTCAAATGTGTTACGCGAAATTGAACTTTTCCTTTTTCCTGTGACTCTCTATCAGTCTTTTTCTTTCCTAAGTTAATTTTGTAACCTATAACCCCCAATAACTGTATAAAGTGCACTTAGGTCAGACACTTAGCATCTAACTTATTGAAGATCATTCCCGAAAGTACTCAGTCTATTGATAAATACCTAAATAATCATTTTTGAATGGATTTTTGAATGAATAACCTCTGCAGTATCTAGTACCATTTTGTAAGGCGCCTAGAGATAATTTTTATATTAGGTGCTATATAAATCGAATATATTATTAAGAAAATATATAAGAAAACGTATACAAAAAAAATGGAAAATTATTACCCTTTTCACCTATAGGAATCGTATTATGGTATAATACACTAGTTTGAGCTCTGGTTCAGTCCTAAACAGGTCAATAATCATAAAGCATTTGCCAATAATTAACTTCACTTTCGAAGCAAAATAAAATATATCTCACTGGTTCACCAAATAAACAACATGCTAGCTAGTGGCCAAAGTTTTCCCATCAAATAAAAATATTTATCAATAATAAACCTCTCATTGGAAGGGAAACCCATTGGTTTAATATTCTTCAAGCAGCAATCGCAAGTTCTTATCAAATAATGATTATTACCAATAATAAATCTTTAATTGGAACAGGAACCAAAATGGATAATTATTCTTTAACCAGGTCCACAAATGAGCAACATGTAAGTAGGAAATATTTTCAATTAAACAGGCAACACAATAATAAGCCTGATTTCTGATAAGTGGCAACATAAAAAACGTATTGTTTGTTGCTAATAGACGTAACCTTGGGAATGAAAATCCAATGCACAGTTATTCTCTAACCATAGTTCCCTAAATGAGCAACACGTAAACAGCCACTATATCCGTTCAAATTGGCAACACGGTATAAAAGCTACTAAATTGGCAACACGATTACAGGCAACAGTGTGTGTGTGTGTGGGGGTTGGCACTAACCAAAGTGCAAATGTACGGTCAGGTATTGACGCAGGTTCATTTACGCAGATAACGGCATCAGCTGGTGGGAGGTAGGTTTGTTTTTTTGTTCGGTTATTGTGACGGAGGGATGGGCTTTTCACTTCTCCTCCGCTTATCCATAAAAAATGAATTCTTTACGCTCCGCCGACCGTATCCACACACATTGGAACAATATTGATCATACAATATGTATAGAAATACATCCAGGGGAATTGGGGTGACAACAGTACAGAAAAGAAAATTTATATCCACATAAATTTTGGTGATCATCATCATAAAAATGGAATTAGTGAGCATTGAAAGCCTGACAATTCAGCTAAAATTTGTCAATACACTCACCCCCAGGCCAGAGTTGACAATTTCTTTCAACCTTTGTGTGCTTTGGAAAAGGGCAAATGTGTATATGTCTGGGTTTTTATGCTCTTTCTTCCGGTCCTTTAAAGTTAATGATATGGAAAAAATTAGTGATTTATCTTTAAAATACATCAATTTTGTTATTCTGTGATGCTATAAATAACCTTTATTATTGTAATTTTAATATAATTCTAACGGAAGTAGGCTGTTTCGCTTCTCTACCACTATCACCACCTCAAAATTTCAAATCATCAAGGTGGAAAGTCACTCACATGAATACAATATGAACAGATAATTGTACAGACAATTTAATTAATCTTTTATTTAGATTAAAATGCATATATTTGAGAGAGGAAACCCCATCAATGTAGGCCTGTGAATTTATGTTAACCGGCTCCCTACTAGATTTTGTAATTCCCATATGGCTCATACAGGAGCAAACAGGGCACATGTAGGCAATGGGTTAATGGAAAATGGTAAACCCGGACTCTCTCCATACAGCTTGAAGTGGTGACATACAACAGAAAATGCAAGGGGGGGGGGGGGGGGGGGAGGGGGGATTTCATAGGAAGTGAAGGATTGCGTAAAGCTATTTAGTTAAAGACCCCTGTAAATCTCCATGGGGTAAGTTTCTCCCCCCTCCATAATCCCAGCTTAACCTCCTGGATCTTGGCCTGCCTAGCTTTTAAACTTGGAGGTGCCTCTCAAAGTGACGAGAGACGCTTGTAATATTATTCTGTTCCCTGCTTGATTCTGCAATCCCCATAGAGATAATTCATGAGCCACCAGCTTCCTGTATGCAACGGGTTAACGTGTTCCTACTAGATTGTGAAATCCCCATAGAGTTAATACAGGACCAACCAGGTTCCTGTAGGCAATGGGTTAGCCTCCCAATGCAATCCCAATGGAGATAATGCAGGACCCACCAGG
Organism: Echinarachnius parma; assembly: GCA_037951105.1. NCBI lineage: Eukaryota > Metazoa > Echinodermata > Echinoidea > Clypeasteroida > Echinarachniidae > Echinarachnius > Echinarachnius parma. The sequence goes on along the minus strand of JBAMJV010010221.1, from coordinate 64,829 downwards.
TTCCCAAAGGGCTATCAGGGTTTTGCACCCTAAACATCTGAAATCATTCTGGTTTGTATTATGGCAAACTATGTCCAATATAATATATTCATATACACTCAATGTAAATCTCACTGCATAATCTGCATCACTTTTATAGGAAAATAGAAATTGGTATATTTGGAATGTAATGCTGCCTGTGCATAATTCAATGCATAGACCCGAGTGTCGAAAAGAGGTCAACATTTATATTAATACAAGTATTCCCAAATTTGATTGAAAAAATCCACAAATGGCATTGTCATACCGTAATCAAGTTACTGTGGAAATGTGTAATATGAGGGCCTCTGAGTCTAATGTATATATATCTTACCATGGTGGATGTTTATTGTCAAAAGTTGTGGTAAGTATGAATTATGTTTTGAGGTTTTGGGATGTGTGGTTTGCCATTGTCATCTGCATCCTCTAAATTCATGGATCGAGGTTTTACACCGCAAATGTGGCAAATGGAATATCACTGTTCATTGGTGGTGCTTTTGGTTGCTTACCAGGAGTAGTGGCAAATATTAACTCGCTCGTGGTGGTTTGATTATGGTATATCATGCATTCTCCATAGACGCCAGCCCTAGTATGTTTGGGACTAGGTCTGAATTGGTTAAAAAGGACAGTAAAAAGCTAGGGACTCTGTGCTATAAATACAGATTTGAGTCATTCTTCAAGACTTTCCAATGCTGAAAATGAACCTTTTTAAAAAAATGGGCCAGATAAGGCAAGTAAATATAAATCATTTGCACATTTTTCGTGGGTAACAAAGCCAGAATTTACTTAAATTTGGTTACACAGTTGGGTTAGTCAATATTGGAATCAATGACAATTGACAACATGGAGCTATATTTCAGTAACCCTGGCCTGTGATAATTTTTATCATTGCTTTCTGGTGTTTTGGTGAATATACACACATATATATATATATCTAAAAACAAAATATATATCAATTTCCCATGTTTTTATGAAACATGATACAATAACATTAGCTGAAAAGACAAATCTTTTCAATCATTAGGCATATCTGTATTCATTTCACTTCCCCTAATTATCTATTTCCTTTCGGTGAAACAATAGCTGCCGCTTTAATACTGATCTATAAATATCACAGAGAGCGGTAAATTTAGAACCAAAATATTACTAAGTGAAGAGCTATTCGCTCTATCATGGATCGCAGAATGTTCTTTGATTAGTCTGATTATGTCTCAATAATTTGGAGAAACAATAGCTGCCGCTTACCGATCTATAAATATCACAGAGATTTACGGAGAGCGGTAAATTTAGATCCAAAATATTGCGGATGAGTGAAGAGGTATTCGCTCCATCGTGGAGCGCAGACTGTTTTTTGATTGGTCTGATTATGTCTTAATAATTCGGTGAAACAATAGCTGCCGCTTACGGATCTATAAATATCACACAGATTTACGGAGAGCGGTAAATTTAGAACCGTTAAATTACGGATGAGGAAAGTGTTATTCGCTCCATCGTGGATTATAGACTGTTCTTTGATTGGTCTGATTATGTCGAATATATTGGTGAAACAAAAGCTGCCGCTTACTGATCTATAAATATCACGCAGATTTACGGAGAGCGGTAAATTTAGAACCAAAATATTACTAAGTGAAGAGCTATTCGCTCTATCATGGATCGCAGAATGTTCTTTGATTGGTCTGATTATGTCTCAATAATTCGGTGAAACAATAGCTGCCGCTTACGGATCTATAAATATCATGCAGATTTACGGAGAGCGGTAAATTTAGAACCGTTATATTACGGATGAGGAAAGAGTTATTCGCTGCATCATGGATTACAAACTGTTTTTATTGCTCCGATTATGTCTTAATAGTTTGGTGAAACAAAAGCTGCCGCTTACTGATCTATAAATATCACGCAGATTTACGGAGAGTGGTAAATTTAGAACCAAAATACTATGGATGAGGGATAAATTTAGAACCAAAATATAATGGATGAGGGAAGCGTTATTTGCTCCATCATGGATTGCAGACTGTTCTTTGATTGGTCTGATTATGTCTTAATTTGTTGACATACCACCAAAAGGTCAATTGCTCATAGACACATAAACCAGATGATGGGAGGAAACGGAAAGAAAACAGTTCTGTATTTTTACCTGTTCACAAGTATGTAGCGTGTACAAACTAGTTTGGAATGCCCTCTTTCTCCCCACGCTTGACAATCTTTAAATCTGTCTGTGTAAACCGTAATCACTCTGTGCCTGTTCAGAACTGGTCCTGAAAATACTTGGCCAATTAATCATCTTGAATATATACATATCTATATCAAAAAAAAAAAAAAAAAAAAAATCCAAATTAAATTGCACGGTGGACTATATGTTTGGTCTGGATGTATAATTGATGAACATATTTTGGGGCTTCAGTATTTTCTCAACAGTTCAATTAAGCTGAGTTTTAAGTAAAACTCTTGTCCGTTTGATTGCAAGGCAGAGAGCATTGGTTGCCCTCTCTTTCTAATTTCATACCTCTTTCCTCAAGTTCAATGGAATGTTCTTGGGCCAGCTGTGCAGAAAATCACACCAAATAATTAATTTTCCAGACTTGGGGGTCGGCTAAGATCAATTGGTTACCAAATTTACGAGGTCAACGATACTTGGAGGCAAGCGAGTGACTGGGCATCTTCACTACATGTTTATGCCAGTTTTTATCATTTGAAAAATAAATCTGCTTCATTCGTTCATTAACCAATACTCAAAGCTAGCTCGGCCTACCAAAATTGAATTTGTGTTAAACTTTGCTTACCCGAACGGCCAACCAAAGATATAGTTATCAGGTTATGTAAAGCAGCAATTTTTTTTGCTATAATCTTGGAAACAGTTTTTAATTTGGTCTTAATACATTACTGATGAGAAAAAGTGATGTTTCCATTTTTTATTTTTGGTCCCAAGGTGCATTTTGGCGATTTTAAAGATAATTAGCTAATTTGCATATTTGTGAAATAAGGTCAGGGGTCATTTTCTATCTAGGAATAGTACAATATTGATAAAAACTAGTATTCTAGGGTATTTTGAGGCAAGGATTCCATTTCCGGTGCTCGTTTGTAAGTGCTGTATGGGAAACACTCTGAAATCAAAGATGGCTGCCCCTAATTTGCATATTTATGAATATTATTGATTTTCAGTGGCTACAGCCCCTAATAAGCAATAATTCCGGATTATTATTTGTCAGTTATGTTCTAAGTATGTATTTAAGATATCAAAGATGAGTTACCATTATGGCAACCTCTAGCAATGCATATTATTTGCATAAATATGTATTTTACCTAATTTGCATATTCCCCCAAATCGAGTATATTGGGAACCCGGCAAGTAAAAAAGACAAGTAATAAAACTTTTCCAAGGTTTTAGGGGGCAACGAATCCATTCATGATACTTATTTACCTGTATCACCTCAGCAACCCACATAAATTCAAGATGGCCGCAATTGTCATTTTAAAGTAAATAATGCTATTTGCTACTTAAACGGCATTTAATTGATAAAAGTATGATTTGCTTACTGTAAGCAAACAACTACATTGTGATTCAAATATTCTAGTTGCTCATTCCAATAATTAAAAGTCAAAACATTATAATATAAATCTAATATAACCGAAATAATATAGTCGTGTATCATAACATGTGTAATTTAGGGAGCAGTCATCTTGGATTTGAGATGGATGCCATGGTGATACAGGTAAATAATTATCAAAAATGGATCTGCTGCCCCCCAAAACCTTGGAAAAGTGGTATTACTTGTCTTTTTTACTTGCCGGGTTCCCAATATACTCGATTTTGGGGAATATGCAAATTAGTTAAAATACATAATTATGCAAATAATATGCATTGCTAGAGGTTGCCACGATGGCAACTCATCTCTGATATCTTAAATGCATACTTAGAACATAACTGACAAATAATAATCCGGAATGATTGCTTATTAGGGGCTGTAGCCACTGAAAATCAATAATATTCATAAATATGCAAATTAGGGGCAGCCATCTTGGATTTCAGAGTGTTTCCCATACATCACTTACAAACGAGCACCGGAAATGGAATCCTTGCCCCAAAATACCCTAGAATACTAGTTTTTATCAATATTGTACTATTCCTAGATAGAAAATGACCCCTGACCTTATTTCACAAATATGCAAATTAGCTAATTATCTTTAAAATCGCCAAAATGCACCCTGGGACCAAAAATAAAAAATGGAAACATCACTTTTTCTCATCAGTAATGTATTAAGACCAAATTAAAAAATGTTTCCAAGATTATAGCAAAAAATTTCACAACATTTATTTACACTTCATTAGGGGATATACTAATAACAGAACATTGGCTGTTTTCTTCTGTTTGGGGCTACCAGATTTAGGTTTTGGGCCACTAAAATGTATGGAATCTGTCTTTTTTTACCTGGCCAGAAGGAAATATAATAAATTTCTAGCTTTACATTAATATTCAATGAATAGAATTGTTTCACCATGTTCAGGACAGGTCCCCGTATGTACATGCCAACATCAAGTAGTATTGAATGGGTAACTATCCCCCAAATCTGTGTTCTGATATCCCGTCTGGGTAAGTGGGTAAGTGGGTAAGTACATGTACTATCATCTACATGTATGTAACAAAAAAGTATAACTATTTTGTTTAAATACTTGTAACACTCTCAGTCTAATGCAACCCAATACAATTTGTAAGGCTTCATCATTTAAGATTAATTTATACTCCCTTGATGCATTTAACACAGCAATGGCATCCCTTTTCCCTTTAATTTGGACATACGTATTTATCCACATATCACAAAATTATCTTAATTTCTCTGTAATTGGTTGGGGTCACCTCATGTTCAGCCCAGAGTAACCCTATGTAACAAAAGGGGGGTAAGATATGCACCTCGTTCCCCGGTGCCAATTAATAGCCATAGGTGGTGATATATAGCAATATCATAGCGCACATTCTTCCAGCTACCCATTCATCTATGCAAAGCATACCAATATCTATACATATAGTTTACATATTGAAAATTTACTCCACTCAGGCATGTCGCGCGAGTATTGAATAACAAATGGATTTCTTGTTTCATCTAAATATAGGGCTGGAACGTCAGATCGGCAGACCGAGTTGACAGCGAGATACGCTTTCCTCATCAATTCCAATATCAAACGGAAAGCAGGCAATGTTTCAAGGCATGTTCTGCATGCAAAGTCAAATAAATTACTGGGGCTGATAAGAACAACCGCGGGAGAGTTAATCCAGGAGAATTTAATGTGGTAATGTAATATCCTTTTGCAATCAACTTGTAAAGTTCCAGAAAATGGAGAAAAAAAACCCAGGTCTCATGTCATGTTACATACTACCGTCTCCACTGTCATTACTGAAAATATTGTGATCTGAGCCTAAATATGACCCGCTACCTTAATACCGCGCAGGACATTAATTTAACATATTTCTAGAAAATTCTAGTTTCTGATGGTAGCCTAATTGGCAGCATGAATCTAATGACATAATCTAAGACATTGGGCACGTCCCTTCAGTGTAACTTTAGTACAACCTTTTTACATACAATTACAAAATAAATTGATAACCTCTATTAAAATGTCTGACATTGGATTTGATACGTTCATGATCATAATATTGGGGGCAAATTTCAGTAAAAGACCAACAATTTAAATGATTCAAGATAAAAACATACAATCATACATTTTTCCAACTTTAATTTTTAGCCCCCCCCCCCCCCCCCCCAATTTTTATTTTTTATTTTCCCTGGTTTAAAGCAGGTACATTATATTTTTGTCTTCAATTGGCTAGTGCACATGTAGGTCATTGGTCAGATTTGGGTCAAGCATTTGACCATTTAACCGGGAACCAAAATAGCCAGGAACTGATCAGTTTGGTCAATAGCATGTCCTGGGAGTAAGAATTTGTGCAAATTTGTGGAGGATTTATCGTTCCTTCAAGGTGACGAGTAGAATCACGTTTCCTACATGGATTTTCTTTTAATATTCTAGTTTAAAAATTCAGATTCCTAAAATGGACTTTTTATAAAGTTTAGCCTTTTAGGTGTAAAATATAGTAATATGCCATGGACTATATCTAGGACAGTATAACAATAAATAGATTTTGCATTCATAATTATCTACATTCAAATGATTATTAGAGGTTACAGTTTGATTTTATGAATTTTATTTTACAAGCAATTAACAATTTGAATTATGCACAATTTAATTTTTCTCTTTGCATTCAAAATAGCAAGGTTGATGAATAATATTTACTTTTCAACCCATTATTTACATGTGCCTAGTAAAACACATAGGCCGACCATGCAAAACCAGTAATTAAAGCTACTACCTACGTGTATATTCCAGCCCTGGTAAAAATGCTAAGCTCTTATATCACTAACATAATTGGATAATCTATTAATATTCCGGTTGATATATCCCCAAAGTGGCAGCCAAGGCCGAGAGAGTATGGGTAGAGCAGAATGAGTATTTTACGACATTCCTTGAACGCTGCATTACATTAATTACGTTTATGCAACAACGTGTAGAGAAAAACATTAAACCAGCAACTGCAATTGTGGCTCAATTTAATAATGATATTGGGTTGCAGAGGTTTTTCATATTAAATTCATTACTGATTTTCCGAGGGTAAAAGAGGGTAAAAATGCATATTTCATTTAATTATGAACTATTAAAAGTGAACATTTCAAGATTAATGAGAAGAAAGTATACGTATTACATGAATGATTAATGTTAATGGTGGTTTCTAGATAAATAAGAAGAAACTATAAGTATTACATACACTATTAATTCTCATAGTCATAGTGTTTAAAAAGAACTGATAACGCAGATCAGTATTGATGCAGATTATGATGGAAATAAAAACATGTTAGTTGGGGACTACAGTCAATTTAAAATAAATTGTAATTTGTAATTGATTTTATTTTGGTACAACATGTATAACAACCAAACTCTATAGACCCCAGTGTGAGTACATGTATTTTATTTAGACCAGTCCTGAAACGGAAAGGGCTAGCAGTATTCCAATGCTATGCCTATGGTATTGGAGGGTTGGCAATATTAAGGGTCAGGTAACATCAGCCCTAGGGTACGTTACACCCACTGTACTTTTAAAAGAATACAAATGTTAAAAACAAAGACATATCAACCCCATCCTACTCATGGGTATATACTTATAAACAGTGTTTGATATCTAAATGGCAGAAAAATGATATTTTGGCATTGAAAGGTTTAATAGACTAAAAGGTTTGGTAAAAATTGCCTGAGGAGCGTCACACCTTGTGTCATCCTAATCAGTAATCTCCCAATCCCATGCCTAAGGGTACTTGGCAGGCTATGTACAAAGTCTATGGGGATTTCAGAATCTAGAAAGGAATAGGTTAAGAGATCACACCTGTTGGAAAGCCACATTAACTCCCTCCTAAACAGTGTTGTTCTGCTCACAAGTGTTCAGAATGGGACATACACTGTATACCAAATGGGTGCAAGCTAAATCAGTCAGTACAGTACATGCCAGTGACTTGGGTTAAAGGAAGGTTTCGCAAGCTTCAAGTTCAGCTGAAAACTGCCTGAGGCTGAGGGGTGTTACAATTGGTACCTCCCTAATCTTACCCCACTTACACAGAAAGGAATGCAGCAGGTGTGAATAGTGCCTTGTCAGAACTGAATACAAGACACGATCGTTGGCAGGTGTATCTGTGATTGACACGTGTAGGCTGGAGGGTCTACTTAATTTTAACCTCTCATGAACTTTAAAATGTTCTTATTTCATTGATAAGTTTCTGGGTACAAATTGAATTTATTTATGTATTCATTCGTTCATATTAAAGAGGTTTATTTCAAAATCATGCTTTGAAGCATTGACAAATTGCACATAGGAAGAAGACTAAAATGGTTTAGACCAAGGAGTCACTAGTCACCGAGCGATGTTCCCAAGCTTGACAGGTGTGCCTGACTGAAAGTTCTTTCTGATTTCGTGACCCCCCCTGACCTAATTATTTTGAAGTTCAGCAAGTCATCTCCGTACATCATTACAAAGAGATCTAAAGCATAGAGCTGTACTATTTTCACTCTAAATTCCACTTATTCATGTGTAATAGACACTGTTTTATTTGGCAGATCAGGTCCATGGTCTGATAATTAGCAATAACTTATGCATCAGTTCTATCCCTAAAATAAAGTACTACATGTATATGAACTTTGATGTGAGCAAGCACATTTTTGTAATAATTTGTGCAAAATACACTAATTAAATATTACACAAATTATCTGCTGGTACACGTATTGACCCCCTTGAATATCTGAACCGGGTGTGCTATGTATTGGGATTACAGAATCTTTAAAGAAAAGTGTTAAACTAAAGTAATCACAGCACAAACACACAAAAGAGAAGAAAAAAAATAAAGTACTCACCAGCCAGAGAGCTTGCACTGCCATACGGTGAGATCTTCTGTGTGTAGTAGAAGTTAGATGGTGTACTCCGTCCGCTCATCGGCGGCGGCGTCACGGTGCCATTGAGCGGTGACTTACCCGACAAAGCACCAGGGCTCGGCAGCTGGCCCTCACTGTAAATGGAAGAATAGCCACTGTCTTTATCATGTTCGTCTTCCACAACAAGGGGTGAAAGTTCAAAGGTCAGGCCAGCGAGTCGGCTCTCGACCTCTTCAAACTCGTCCATGAATTCATAGTCCTGGTCAGTCTCGTCAATTTGGGGGGAGGTCAGTTTGGTCGGTTTTCTCTCGGGAGTCCTTTGTCTTCTCCCGGAGGGCTTCGGTCTTCTCTCTGGAACTACTTCAGTGGGTGGTGTGAAGTCAGACGTGATGTCATAGTTTGTTAATCTTTTCACCCACATTTCCAGCTCCGCGAATGGGTCGGCCGCATCCGCCGTATTTCCATTCTGGTTGGAATTCAGATTCGCCATATTGGAATAGTTTATCACTTCTTTCGAAGACAAGTAAATACAAAATTAGGGTTTTCCTTAGGAACTTAAATGCTTTCTTTGACGATAAACAGCAAAAGATGGTAAAAGAACCATAATATTCACATGTTTTATCCTTGCAAATTAAAACTAGTATTCTCCTTAATCAATGGACACCAGAACAAACGTGTTCACAAACTTATCCCTGTCAGTATCACGGCGTATATTCCTTCAAACTCGGGTTAATGACCAACTGATCATATTACAAGTGAACCGAATCCGTCTCTTGGACATCTTCCAATTAATAACTCAAGAATTTAGATGACTACTTCTTTTTAATAGTTCGGCACAGCAGTGAGCTCGTATGAATGAGAGTGAATTCATAGACAGATGGGGAAAAGCTTCCTTGAAACGTCAAGGAGGAAGAACCAAAAGTAGCAACCTAGTTACACTTTTTAGCCTGTCAACCTCTATGACCACTGATGATGATGAAGATATCTTCTTCAAAACAAAGTTAGGGATGGACGGCCACTCTTCGTTCTCTTAGAAGTCGCGAGAAGTGACTTTGAACGTGATGATTATAAATGTAAAGCAGCACTCTTTAGAGCCTATCCGTCAAATTAAACACAGTAGCTAAAACCACACAATATTTAACAAGACTGTCGTAGGTGGCAGCTTTAAGTGTCTTTCCAGAGTTTAATTTCCTTGCATGTTAATGAGGATATATTGTCTCGTAATCCCCCGCTTTCGCCGGGCAGGAGAAGATGGGCTAATTAGCAAGAGTCTTACACGTGCAGATCAATTAGCTGCCGCGCATCGCTTCACCTCGTTTATTGCATGGGTCGTTGCTCTTTTTTGTCCTTCCGCTCCAAACAAAACCCCAGGCAATGAGGCAGAAATTTCCCCTCGGGGATTTCTTGTTTTTCCGGAGATAATACAAGGAGGACGATTAACCGATCCAAAGTGCAAATAGGGACTCTCCGGTTTTACGCAGAATGAAGGGCTTCGCATTGGCAGTCAAGGCTACTAGTTCAAAACCTTAAGCAGAAATCCTTTATTAAATCCAGTATGACAGGTGCGCAGAAAGACCAGACGTGATCACAGATTATAAGAGCATTCAAGTTGATCGTCAACAATTGTTTTTTCTTCCTACCTGCTGCTGTTTACTGCATTTCCTTAATATCTGAATAGTTGATAGTTGTTTTGTTTTCTATTGTACACTTTATTGTTTGATAATTGAAATCTTGATAGTAAACACTTGTTTAGACATCTGTTGTTTACTTTTGCTTCCTTTACGATTTCTAGATTTTTCCAGATAAAATGTTGGTTATGAAAGTGAGATATCTCTCTGTCTCTGAAGAAAAGTTAGACAAATTAAGGGCAGAATGTTTTCATTGAAAGACACATTCGATGAATAACAGCACAACTGTCACTCTCAATTTTCAAGAGTTTTCCTAAATCTTCAGATCATAATCGAGCACTTTGTTCCCCCAAGAGAGAGTTTCTTTCGACTTTATCGCTTTGAATTTAGAGGAAATGAAGCAGAATGCCGGGAAGTTGAAGTTAGATGCCAATCTTTGATCCACTCAGTTCCTCCTTGTAATGAAGAGAAATGTTATCAAACAGTCATATCAGTTTCCTGTCTCAAAATTGTCAAACTTCTTAGATTTAAAACAATGTTTAGGACATGATATGATCTTGTCAACTCCACACTGGTTGCAGTTTAACCAAAATTCTTATGTCAGAGGAAAGCAAGCTCGCTAGACTTGTAACAAGATAAAGATTGTCTTCGAATCAATCAGCCTCGGCCATTCATTTGTGAAATCGAGCGTACAGGACTGGTACCACGGGGAATCCCTATAAATGCTTTAATAGCGGGACATCACGTCTAAGCCAAGGATCAAGAAAATTAGATCGTGTCACAAAAACGGAAAGGTTCTGCCCACTTAGTTGATATGGTTGGTTGAGACCTTTCTTGGGTTTCCCAATGAAGCCTTGAAGGGGGAAGAGCTGAAACCAAATCTAGCATGAAAGTTGTCGTCAGCGGCCAAACGAAACCTGTCATCAGCAGCTAGTTGAGACGATGATACATCCAACAAGTCAGAACTTAAAAATTAACTTTTGTTCCGAGACTTCTGACGTAGCTTAGGATTTAAGTCAAGAATATGATGGTTTAATATACCAACGTTTGAAGTCCAAAAAAAGAGAGTGGTTTGTAGTCTGTGGAGGCAGTATGATGATATTGTACTGACTGAATCCAACGAGGGTGTCTACGATAACTTGATGTTCCAAGTTTAGGGGTGGCCAAAGTCCGTTATTCGGTCAAAGATTATAAGTGGCACGTACACTTGACCCTTGCCTTGATTCTTGAGGAGTGGTAAGCAACGAATCGCTAATGACCCTTACATACAGGCACGTCAAGTACAGCAAACAAATCCAAATCCACTGGCAAATATTTATTCAGTCAAAAAGTAGAGTTCGCTTTATTAAAGTCGCACTCTTCAAGGAATTATAAAATTGGAATTATAATCCAAATGTTATACACTGATGCCGCCTTACAAACAATACATATGAAGTAAACATACAACTCCAATACTGAAAAGTACAATCCCAATATATTCCAGACGTATGCTCGCAGCCTTTCAAAATATATATGCGTTCATCAAACTTTGCGAGGGCCGAATCATATGTAATGTTGATTGAACAGCATGTAAAACACCAACTGCTAACAAAAGCTAGTGACAGCTCGCTCGTTGGTGCTTGGTAAAAAGCCAAGAGAATGATTAAACCGACCAAGGTCTCTCTTTTTCTCTCTTTTCCCCTTTTAGCTCAGATACACTGCACGGAGGAAACCTCCCAAGCGCACTCGTATGGAACACATCACAAAACCTGGAGTGGAGGGGTGTACGTCAATAAAGGAGATCCGCTCATATACAATTTCGTGCAGCGCACCTTCAACATCGAGAACTGTATGCTAGCATGTACTTGTGTGTGCGTAGAGCCATGCAATGTGGGGCACACACACACATACACACACACAGTATCATCCACACAGTGTACAACCAGCTAAGATTGAGGGGGCGGAGATCGGTTGCTCAACGGAGCCCGCTATTGGTGGGAACTTTTTGTGCATGACAGCCAACCAAAACCCATTGATGAAGGTCTGAGACCAAACTAGTTTGATAAGCTGCAGAGAGTGTAAACCCTTTGCTAACTAGGTGTTGGAGATGTGGTGTAATTCTATGACCAGGTTACATTTGAAACTACAGTCAAACCTGTCATAGCGGCCACCTGTCTATAGCAGCCAACCTGCCTACAGTGGCCACTTTTTTGTGCATAACAGCCAACCAAAACCCATTTATGGGGGTCTGAGACCAAACTAGTTTAATAAGCTGCAGAAGGGTGTAAACCCTCTGCTAACTGGACATTAAAGAGTTTGGAAATGTGTAATTATACAAAAAGGTTACATTCAAAACTATAACAGTTTGTATTCATGATTCTCATTTACAACAAAGAATTGAATGTGCTGTTATTTAGCTACATGTAAAAGTAAAAGTGAAACAAATATCAAAGTTATTGGCTATTTCCAGTTATAACAATTCTTGACGAACCACCCCTATCTACATTATTTTTAAATGTGCATGTATGTTTATAACTGTGGCTTCAATGTTCAAACAAAAAGAAAAAAGAAAGTAGAGAGTGAGAGTATGATATTCTAATGCAGAGGCTAATCCTCTGAACAGGATTAAGCTGAAGGGATTAGAGTGGGAAGATAGGATTAGAGGGGAATTCCAGGCCAGGATTAGTCTTGTCTAATAGAATATGATGGATGAGAGATATAATCAGTGAAAACAAAGATCAGCCCAAGTATACTGGGTTAATAAATGTATATACAATTTTCCCACCGTTAAATATAAACAAATACAACAAATATTGTGACTAACATTTTTTTTTTTTTAACTCCCGTTGATGATCAAACCCACAATTACTAGAGCTTGGGTCTAACTCCAATGAAGAATTAACCCGTTGCTTACAGGAACCGGGTAGGCTGTGTACAAAGTCTATGGGGATTTCAGACTCTCGTAGTGAACAGGTTAAAGCGTTTTTTAAATCCCCTCTAAAGGGCCCCTTCCTGTTCCTAATTCATAAGCTCATTTGAGCCCCTGGCTGGCTGAAAAATGTAGATATCAAATTGAAATTTCTTTTTTCTCCAGCATGACCACTATTTATATTCACCGATACGATTGTTCCTTCTAACCACACAAAATAATCAGCCATTATTACAGAGATTTTCCTAAATAATAAAGACAATGGCAATTGACAAAGTTATACTAGATTGATGGCACAATATAAATGCTGGTCTATTATTAATATTATTATTATTATTATAATTATAATTTTAACTATTGACAATAAATGGTTATTGTTGCATTGCCTCATTGGTTTGCGTTCCACATCCTTATTTATCAGTTTTTAATATACCCACTCTAAATACTCCATAATTAATTTCTACTCTTGCATATTAACCTTTTCAGGACTGCCCCCAAATACTCAGGCTATGGTCCATGCAGAACTTGGGCATTTTATACCAAAATCAAACAGTCAAACAGGTCTAGTATGATTTCAAGATTTTCAAGCTACCAAAATAGTATCAAGACCCTGGAAAATGTTTCCAGGAAAGTATTACAACAACAAAACATTGCCTCAAGAGGAAAAACCCTCAACGCTAACCCTAACAAGTTCAAGACTTAGATTTGTGTATAACTTTGATTCTTTAGAAACCACAGCCAGAATATCTCGGCACCATTCTTGAATGGGTTAATCTTGCTTATGGCATTACTTCGAGTCTAGGTATTCTCAAAGCTATTAACCTGTTCCCTACTAGATTTTTAAATTCCCCATACAGTTGGTGATGCAGTGATGGGGGAGGTAACATCACTGACTGGACCGGCCAAAAGCTGAGCTATGCTCTAAGAGAGACGAAAGACAGAAAAGGATGGAGGAAGATGGTTTTACAGTCACTGGTGGCGCCCCTACATCCAGTTCCCCTACAGAAATTTAAAGCGTGCCACAAGCCAGCGGCTAGCTTGCGGCTAGCTAGCGGCAAGCTTAATAGGCGATCCCTGCTGAAATTGTGAGCATGCAGCAGATTTTATGCGTGTCATATTAAAAGAGTGTTGATATATTTTTGCAAGCTTAATTCGAACAAAGATCGCCTATTTAGCTTGCTGCTAGCTAGTCGCAAGCTAGCCGCAAGCTAGTCACTGGCTTGCAACACACTTAGATTTCTGTAGGGGCTATGGGAGAGGCGAGGTGAGGATACAGTTAGTACAGGACTACCAGGCTCCCGCAGGCTATGGGTTAAGTGTAAGATGAATATATTATAAAATTTAGAGCACCTAACCAAAGTATTTTTGTGACTAGCCCCGAACGAGTTAAGGTTGTCATTTCGATGAGAACAGACGAGGTAGGCAACGTTCAAAGTAACCACAAACCGTGGTCGCGGCCCTGTGAACAAACAAATCAGACCTAATGAAGCAAACTTCCATAATTCACAACGACAACCCACTAAAAATTGGCATAATACAGAAAAAATATGGAAAAAAGGAAAAACATAAGCGTGAACAAAAATTGGCAAAATATAGAACAAATGTGATAAAAAAGGGTGAAAAAATTTGAGGGAAAAATAGCACTTCACCATTGCCAGGTATTGTGTGAAAAGGCATTCAATGTAAACATTATTTCTTTTCATCTGGTTTCTTTGTTGGTGTGAAAAGTGTTTGGGTATCACCATCCCACCAGTAACTGCAAAAAGTCTATAAATGTACATGGACACTCACAATGTTGTCGGTTGAGAAAGAGAAGGGCGCTAAGTCACTTTTTGTACTTCTGAGTTAAAATATGAAAGGCATGTAGAAGCCAATGCGTAGCTTTCTTTTATAGCTGATGAATATTCCCAAATAAAATAAAATTATTATCTGACAATTTTGCATCATATAGAGGAGGCGCCAACCTACAAGATGCTGTACATAAACTAAATTTAGCCAAAAATACACTTAAGCCCTTCTCACTGTCACCTCACAATGTGTCCCTTTCTTGAACATTTCGTCTCGCCAGTTTCGGTAGCTTGTATCAAATTACTGGAAATGTACCATGGTAACAATGTCAAACATTTACATCTATTTTATTGTCTGGCATATTTTCAATTTATGTTTATTATGGAAGAAACAACATGGAAATCGGTCACTATGATATTTTTAAAGAAAGTATGTTCATTCATTATTGGATGTTCTTTGGTGTGTATGTATTACATGTGTACTCAGGATAACAAGTAATGTATTTTTTAATACAAATTACTATATATTTGACACATCCGTTATACATTATTTACAAATGTCTATCTTTGACAAGTCTATTATTCTTTCATACACATTCTTTCTTGAGTTGGAATATCATTGCAGTATTGATATAGGTGAGAAGGGAATCAAGCTGATTTTTGGAGCTGATTAAGGGACTTAGTAGCATTGTCCAAATCCTCAAAATCCAATTGAAATTCTAGTGGTTCCCTCATACCTTGTTGTATTCTTATCAACAAAAAAAGCATGGTACAGGTTTCGGTTTTTAAAATTTCCCTTTCGTTTAAAAGATTTTTACGATTGAAGTGTTCAGATGTCAAATTATCCAACGGATCGTCAGAACCGTGTACAAATGAGTGCAATGAGTTAGTGAATGTCGCTTTGCATTTTTGCTCATTACTCGGCCATATAAAGTCCATTTAACTTGAAATTTTCACACAACACCCAGTGGACATATCAGATAACAACAATATACATTGTATCAACCACTCATCGCTTTTTGTTTAATGAGTTATGCATACCATCTTGTAAGTCAAAGCCTAATTCATGTAACTTGTAAGAGAAATCTTTTAGATTACCCTAATTTATTTGCTCTTTTTCATTTATATAATATTTCTATGTTATTTTATTGATTTAACTTGGAAGTTTAGACTAAGCCCGTTCGCTATCTGGATAGTTGGGTTTATACTTTATAGCAATAATCCTCAAATCTGACAGTTATGTTTAATCTGTGCGTGGCAATGTGTCAGCATACAAGTGCCATTTTCTGGAACGATACTCTCTGTACACATGTATAGACACATCACATCAAGCGAAAAGATCCCATCATATAAATGTACATATAATTGCAGTATCCTATTTTGACAGAGCCAAAAGAGCGAAAGATAAATAAATATACACGATCCTAACCTTGAATGAATTGTCCGAGGGTCTACGTGCAAAAAACATTTGAAAGAAAAGAATATACAGGCAAAAGAAAATCTGAAAGAGAATAGTCGCGGCAAAGAAAATTTGAAATAAAAGAACAGTCGTACCAAAGAAAATCTGAAAGAAAAACTAGTCGCTTCAAACAAACGGGACAAAAGCAATTCAGAGTTGTCAATCACCATCAGTGGGGCTCATTGAAGATACTGAATGAATTGAATAACCCTTTTGATGCTGAATACATTGTAGTTCCATATAGTCTAGCATATGTAATGCATTGCAAATTACCGCCACAGGAACAGCATGGGTTAAAGAATGGCTGACTTCGCTTTGAGTATGGCAAATAATAATGGGTGTACTCTGTTATGAAAGAACTCATATCAAATGTCAGAATCAGTTTAGTATCTCGGATGTCAAAATCAGTGTACTATTGTTTCACATGTCCATATCTGTATATTTTCATATGTCAAAATTAAAGTAAATGTGTTCCCTTCTAGATATTATTTTCCCCAGAGAATTAATACAGGATCCTTCAGGTTCCTGTACGTAATGGGTTAACCTGTTCCCTTCTTGATCTGTCAGTCCCCATATAATTAATACAGGACCTCCCAGGTTCCCACAGGCATGGGTAAACATAATTTCATAATTTCAAATTCAATTATGAAGCAGTTGGGTAATGAATGCCTAATTCCACGATATGCAAAAATAAATATGTTATTTCAATAGATTTTTGCAAAATCTCTAATCTCTAATGAATGAAAGTACAAATCAAATATAGACAAATTCATATCTTCCATTAGTTAGCTGAACCTGTAACTATGAATATAAATTAGTAAAATATAGTAAGAGAAATTCATCACAAACAACATGGCACCAAATAATGTAGACCAACATGGGGTAAAAGCTTATAGTGTAGATGGAAGATCGACCCAGACAATTCTACAATGACACACGTCCTTGGGAGAAAAGGGGATGGGTCCACCATGGGATGCACTATGAGTGCGTCTTTAATATACACGGAGATTTACGGTATGAGTAATACTAGCCCCCGTCCATTATATAAAGTAGGCCTAATATAAAGGGGGTTTGATTCCAGACAAATGTTATTAAACAATATTATAAAAGAAACAGCAAGAACCAAATCTAGAGAACATTCCTAGTCTATTCTTCATTCACAAAACAATTTAAGTTGATGGTTTCAAAACCAGACTTGCAATTTAGAGAATTGATCATTCTATGATAAATATCATTACAAAATAACATGTTTGATTATGCCTGGTTCAGTCAGACACACAATAATAAAGAAGACTATTAAAATTGCACAAGACAGGAGGGAGGTTGCGTTAACATGAAGAGTAGATGAAATATCTTCTCAGACAATTCTACAAAGACGGGGGTCCTTGGGAGCAGAGAGGGGGGGGGGGGGGGGTTACTTGGGTCCACTATGGGGTGCAACACAGATGAGTAATACTTAGCCCCCTCCAATCTTCTTCTTCCAATTTCAGTATGTGTTCTCTGAGTAGAGGGGAGAGGGTACAATTACTAAGATTCCAGACAAATGTTAAACAATGTGTCACAATTACGATCATTCTCTGAAGATATTCATTAGAAAATTACATGGTTGATTATGCACGGTTTAGCCAGACATACAATAACAAAGAAGACCAAATGGAATGAGATGGGGTGAATGCTTATAGCAAAGATGGAAGATCTTCACAGACAATTCTACAAAGACGGGCGTCCTTGGTAACAGAGAGGGGGGTTACTTGGGTCCACTATGAGTAAGACGTACCCCCCTACCATTGAAAACAGGGGTTCGATTCCAGACAAAAGACCACAGACACACTCCGTCAAGCATAGCTTGTTCTTATAGTTAGGCTCAACCAGTAGTCCGCAAATTGGGGTTGTGTTCCTATTGTGATGGAATGAATTAATCCTTACAAATTGATTAGAATGGAGAAGGGGACTGACCTCTCTTCATTCTCAGTTCATTTTGTGTTTTGATGCTACAGATGTTTTCTTTATAACCCACTAGAGGCAATTGGATTCTGGTATAACATTCATAACAGTAAGACTAGAAGACTTGCACACACTATAATGGTGTTCAATTTATGTAACAAATTATAATTATTATTTTTAAGTGAGAGAGAAATACACGCTAACTCATTATTTAGTATTGATAAGAAATTGCCATTTATGGGGTTAAGCCAATTTATTTTTCAGCATAATCATAACCACTTACAGTATAACCAGATAATATGGGTGTGTATTGAAAGATAGACTAGGCATGGCAGTGACAAATTCTCCTAAGCTGGACTCTATCAGTGATTAATTGTCTGTATTTGTTATGGTTAAAAGACTAAATCTCCATTTATAATATGAATGGAGGACTAAATGTTCAGCCTGAAAAGTATAAATGGTGGTTTTACCAGCTGCATTACCATCAACAGAGGGAATTAAGAGATTAATAATGATTATATTAAAGTCTCATCTCTTACAATAATTGCAATTGATGACACCCTTTATTAAACGCTTTTGTCAAAGATCTGTATGAATAACACAAAATGTAAACCATTTTGTGTTTTTTGCAACTGGATTACCACCAAAGGTAGAAATTAAGGGATTAGAAATGAAGTGTATTCAAACACACTTCTCCAATCATTTTCAAATGCACAACATTTGCAATTAGAGCACCCTTAAACCCTACTATCAAAGATCTGTATGTAGAGCACAAAATGGAAACCATTTTGTGGTTTTGCATTTGGATAAACACCAACAGTGGAAATTAAGAGATTGGAAATGTAGTATATTCAAACCCACTCCTCCAATCTCCTTCACATGTACAATATTTGCGATTGAGGACACCCTTTCTCAAAGATTATACTGTCAAAGATCTGCATGTAGAGCACAATATGGAAACCATTTTGTGGTTTTGCAACTGGATAAACACCAACAGTGGAAATTAAGAGATTGGAAATGCAGTATATTCAAACCCACTCCTCCAATCTCCTTCACATGTACAATATTTGCCATTGAGGACACCCTTTCTCAAAGATTATACTGTCAAAGATCTCTATGTTTACCACAAAATGGAAACCATTTTGTGGTTTTGCAACTGGATTACCTCCCACAATGGAAATTAAGAGATTTGAAATATTCAAACTCACTCCTCCAATCTTCTTCACATGTACAATATTTGCGATTGAGGAGACCCTTTATAAAAAAAATGTAAACCATGTTGTGTTTTTCTCCATCTGCATTACCATCAAGAGTGAAAGTTCATCCCCAGTCCCCCAATATCCTTCACAAAATTTACAATACAGGTATTTGCTATTGAGGACACCTTTAAATCCTACTGTCAACGATTGTTTATGTACATAGCGCAAAAAAACTGTTTTGTGGTTTTGCAACAAGATTACCACCAACAGAGAAAATTCAAACCCACTCACCTAATATAATTAATTTGCAATGTACAATATTTGCAATTGAGGAGACCCTTAAACCCTATGTACGATGCACTAAAGGGGGTATAAACCCTATGTATGATGCACTAAAGGGGGTATAAACCCTACATACGATGCACTAAAGGGGGGTAAGTGGGTCTAAGAAGTGGTTTCCGGATTAGATCGATATGCCGCCACCACAGGACAAGGGGATCTCCAGACCACAACAAGCATTGATCCATTTTGGCTGCAGTGGGTTCTTGTGCGGGTGTGTGGGTGTGTAACTGTGGGTGTGTGTATGTCTCTTGGTTAGTATGTCAGTGTGTTTGTATCTGTGTGTGTGTGTGTGAGAGTGTGTGTGTGTGTATGTTTGTGCAAACGTTAAACAAGGGGATCCCCAGACCACAACAAGCATTGATCCATTTTGTGCGGGTGTGTGGGTGTTTTGGTGCGTAACTGTGGTTGTGTGTATGTCTCTTAGTTTGTATGTATGTGTGTATGTGTGTGTGTGTTTGTGTGTGTGAAAAAGAGAGTGTGTGTATGTCACTAGTTTGTATTTGTGTGCATGTGTGTGTGTGTGTGTGTGTATGTCATTGGTTTGTATGTGTGTTTTTATGTAATTTATATGCAAGTGTAATGCAGATCACTGTTATGTGGTCATGGAGAAGTGTGCGGGTGTTTGTATGTGTATTTTGAATTTTATGCACACATGTATAGCATGTATCTTTTTGTGTTTCTTTCTATGCACATGTGTGAGAATTTTAACAAACTGTTTGTGTGTGTATGTGTGTGTTTGCTTGTTTGCCCATGGTGTGGATAACTATTTAATTCATCATGTTATACATTCATGTACAGGAATATGTACCTAATTATGTTGAGCTATTAAAATATAATTAATGCACGCATGTTGACACAATTTTTCCAGTGCATAAACATTCAAAGTGAAATGAAATGTCATTGTCCTTTTCATGGTCAGTCAGGGACATGATGATGAAATTGGAAACATGTAGATAATGCAGATACATAATTTATATAAACAATGACTCAACCAGGATTAGGGCCAATACATGGGAACCAGTTCAGTGTATGACATCATCATTCATTATGGCAAAATAATAAGCTTGGACACAAATTATTTCTAGGCCAAGCAGTCTTTTTAACATTTCCATAATATGAGTGTGATGAGGATTTTTGGTTTGTTTGTTTGTTTTTTCTTTGGGGGTGGTGCTCATAACGATGTTAATCCTGTTCATAATTGGACACATTTTTTTTCCATGAAACAGTTTGCAAAATATCCAAGAAAACACATACAACCTCCTCTTTATGGACTTCATCATTTCTAAGACAAACTGTGCATGTTTGGGTTAATTTGGGGAATTAATGCATTATTTTGTGAAGTAATGCCTCGTAAATTCGAAGAATAGGGCCATTATTTAAATAAAATTGATGCACAATTAGTAGCCAGTTAGCAATGACTTGACACATCCATGCTAATTCTACCAACTGGCTTTGCTTCTCTTGATACATTGAAGAATTCATGGGATGTTGCAAACTAGAGATACAAAGCAAGGCCTATAAACATAAAAAGAAGGTCAACACGACAGATCCATTTGATGTAACACATTCAGGATTGGTCCAGATAATACTCAGGCTGCTGTCCACAGAGAATTATTGTTATCCCAAATCCAAATAGAATTGAATGGGTTAACAATACAAAACGAACATGAAAACTGCTGCATCATTTGCAGACAGGTGATACATGGGGTTTTAATACTTGTTTTCTTCTTCATGTACAAGTAAATAGCCCTACATTGCTTAATCTTTGTAGGAAGATAAGACTCAATTTGCAAACCTCAATTTTATTCTACTTCATAAAATGCACTGGAGGGTTGGAACATCATAAAAAGCTTAAAGATACAGTCCCTTTTTTTGTAAGCAAACATTCAAAAGTTGCCAGATAATTGTCTTCAATTAAAGGATATACAATTTCAGAGTTAATCAGAGAAGATTACTAACGAAAAATAGAAAGAAAATGGGTCTGAAAGTAAGCCTTCAAAGCAATTGATTTTTTCTTGTATCAAGTGAATCCTTTATCAGTGTGAAATTCAAAATTTCACCAACTTGATGTAAGTAGTATCCATGTGGTTCATGGAATGTTTTACTGAATTGGAAGAAGCTTGCAAAAGAAGGACATTATCTTTAAAACACCTATAGATCATCCAAGGATGATCCCAGAGACATGTAGGTAATTTACTGTAATCCTATTCGCAGGTACTTGAGCTGCTAAATGACTTTATCCCATCAGAGGGGATTAGAAGGGGGGTCTTAGGATTACCCACCTCCCTAATATAATTGATCAAAGAGGCTGAGACAGGGGTACGGTCAATGGAATCAATCAATCAATCAACTTGAATCATCTTGGGGATACCTTTGAAGTATAAAGCCATTTATAGGAAGATAATGAACCCTTTCAGGATTGCATGCATGGTTCCAAAACTGGGGCCTCAGGAGAATGTATATTATATTAACATCAATAGCCTTTGATCATTTTAGATCATGAAAACCTGGTATTCATTTTACTTATTACAGGTAAAAATGATGGAATTTTCTTAAATAATTCATCCAGAAATTTAATTTCCTTGTGATGTCATAACAACTTTGAAATGTATTTTGTCCAATAACTGTCACATCAAAATTCTAATTATCTTCAGCATGTCAAATAAACACAAATCATATGACTTTTTTTTGTATGGAAATGTCCTCTTTTCAGACCTCCAATATGACAAGATAATGAATGACTTTAACCTAAATACTAAGGACCTTTTAGTCACAAAAAAACTAAAAATATAAGATATAAGAATGGATGACTAAGACGAGATAAACAAATAGTAAAAACTAGATTGATTTGATAATATTTGTTCTCTAACAAGAGATAAGAATGCCAGGGTCATTATAAAACTATAAAAGTATAGAGAATAGAGTGGAGAAAGCCCCTAAAATTGCAACAAATAGTATATTATTTTGATCACGTTTATCAAATAACAATCAATAACAAAGGCTAGTTAGCAAGGTCATTATAAGTCAATTGTGGTTGTCATGCTTCTTTATACATTCTTTTGACAAAATGAAACAAAATGAAATGGAATACCACTGATGCATTTTGTAGTGGATTATTTGACAGATTCTATTTAAACTTTTATAAATAAATACAGGCACAGATCAATTAAGGGAGTGTAAAAGGGGTGGGCGCTCTCCTTTACCCCTTTTTAAATTAATTGTTCCATATTTTGACCTTTTTATTTTGTACTTGTTAGCCCAAATCGGGCAGTTTCATATCTTTACCCATGGTTCTGAAATAATTTGGACAGTAGTCTATGGAGATTCCTTTTGTACCCAAATCAAATACATGTAGTCTTGGATGGATTTATAATAATTTTTATAGGGACTTGGCAGGCCACAATTAATCACTGGCATAGATATGCCCCCCAAATTTATTTTTGTTGTTTGTTGTTGTTGTTGTTTGTTTGGTTGTTTTTTTTTGGGGGGGGGGGGGTGGGGTGTGGTGGGAATGGTAATCTGGCGGGCCCTGTATTAATAACTCTATGGGTATTGCAAAACATCTGGTAGGGAACAGGTTAATCGATGCTCGGTGCAAAATTCCTTTTTTCTAACCCTCGATAAGCCCCTGATAAGTAAATAGAAGGACTTCATGCTAAGATTAATATACTTTTGTTGCATCCCATGTCCCTGCATTATTGTGAATCACTGAAATGTAGGATTTATTTCATGTCCTTAACTCAGTTACATCCATCATCCTATATACAATATACATGTAGAGACAAATGTACGTGTACACAATCAAAAGAAAACAGATTTGGGGCAGCGAATTTGACAAGTTGCATGCCTAGCTCGTATTCAATATTATAATGCCCATGGTCAGGAATAAATAGTTTTATAATTAGCGTGGGCTTTGAGGGTAGATGTTTGGGTACGATGCAAAATAGTATGACAAATGTAGTTAATAAACTGACATGCATCGACCCTTGTAACCAAATAAAGGAGAGGAGATCGTCAATGAAACTCAGTCTGAGATCTATGGAGAGTGCCTGTAAAAACTAAATCAAACTGTCAATTGAATTCTTTATCCAATGCATAATTAAGGGATTACATGGTAAATGATGGAGGCCAAATTGGATATAAGAAATTTCAATGATAACAAATATATGTTCAATTGGACATTCATTCAAACAGCAAAAGCTATTTTTTACAGGTCCTGAAAAGAACGTGGGCCGAGTTCTATGGAAAATGTATTTTATTTGATTACATACCAAAATCAAATTTTCTTGCATGGGTTATTAAACAGTGAATGATATGCTAAATGAACTATGTTTTCATATCAATTTTGTTATTCTAGCATTAAACCAGCAAAATATGCAAACAAACTACACAAATAAAAACCAAGCATTTACCCCCTGAAAAAAACCAAAATGTACATCGAATACCAAGCACGCTGCCAGATGATTGCACATGTTTCCCTAAATGTAATTAATTAGCTATTTCCTGTTCGGTTGAGATACATTGTACTATCATTCACAAAATCTTTCTAGAGCAAAAGAAGACCCGAAACAATTTGCTCTAAAAATGAAACTTATCCCCTGCCAAATAAAAAGTAGAGGTCACTTTTTAATCTAAACAGCCAATAATTTTGTCACTCTTTTGTTTTTATTTTACAATAGGCCTTCTAATGCAGGAAGTGAGAAATTTGATAAAACATGACAAAATATTCCTACTTGAATCCAAATAGATCCCCACAATTTTAGACAAGATCAATTTTTTGGATAGTATTTTCAACCATCTTTAGTGCCCCGAGCTTATCAAGCACATAGTAAATCCATTGCTTTGTCATTAAATCCTGATAAAAGGGTTTAATGTCCAAACATGTTCAGATTTAATGTTGGAAATCTAATTCCTAGCTCAAAAAATGGTGAATTATTGATAAATATTAACAGCTGTTGGAGATCATCCATACAGGATACGCACATTTTCTTTACTAAAAATTGTTAAATCTATTCAGGAATGGTCCCCCCAAACTTGGGCTGTGGTCATACCAATGGCATACCAATTTAAAATGCAATAGTCTTGAAGGAGTTAACTGTTCAGTTTCTTTTCATCTGTATGTAAATTTTAGATTTCAACTTTAAAAATAGATCATACAATTTTGTTGCAGTTCAATTCAATGTTACTAAAATTGATGGTGGGGGGAAAGAATTAATTGCCATTTAATTTGGGGTTCTAAAATACTCTGGGTGTCTGCCCTGCACTTTCAAACTAGATTATATAATTGTGGTACATCTCTTTGAAATTTACGTAAATGTACTTTTTTTCCTTCAAAAACTGAGCCAAATCTGAGCCAAGTTGGTTATGATAACCCATGTGAGTACAGCTGTCATGAAGATTTTATACAATATCCCATTGAAACTTTCCTCTGAAGTTACTTCAGTGCCAGCATGCTGCTAGCACACAATGTTTTATTGAATAAAACCATTACAGGGGCTCTGTTTAGGTGCCGAGTTGCCCTTAATAACCACCATGACCACTGTGCACTTTTCTTATGGCTAAATAAAAGTAAGTTAAAATCTCCCTTTTTTAAAGGTTGTTTGGATTTTTAAATCAGATGCCTGGTGCCATCTTGCACATGCCTTGCCGCGAATGGTGTGAAATACACACAGGCTTAGTGTTCTGCGCACAAACTAGTTATGAATGTTCGGACTGTGCTCTTTATCCCCATGCATTACAATATTTAAACCATATATATTCTTATCCCTGAGAAAGGACATCGTCGTTTATTATATTATATCGTCTTTAATATTGGGCAAAAATTGAAATCTTCTCTATAATTCCTGGTGAAATAATTAATATTAACATTAAAAACAGATACCCTTTTCATTATCTGTCAATTTTAACTACTTTTTTTTCTCTTTATATCTAACTCTTTAAAAAAAAAAAAATAAGTGCAAGAGACAATTATGATTTTTTAACATCAAATCATAATCTTTTCTAACATCAATTGCTAACAAATCTACAGGCACCATCAAATAAGTATACACTTTATTCTATTCCTTTAACCCATTGAAGACAATGTAACTTTCTAACTTAGTATAACATGCGTTCTCCAAACACCTCAGTAAAAGTATTTTGGGGATCAGTACCAAATGGGTTTAATCAGCATCATTTATCCCAACACATCTCAACGTTTCAAACACATCCCTACAAACATTATCTATCCTCGCACAATTTCCTCCAAAAAATCCCACGTCTTAGCCCTAAACTTGTCATGTTTAGAGCAGAGTAAATGCTTGCATGACAGACAAGGCTTATACTAGGCCTAATCCTTTTAGTATCCAAATTAACCCATTGCCTATAGGAACATGGTGGGACCTATATTAACTCTATGGCAATTGCAAAATCTAGTAGGGAACAGGTTAACCCATTGCCTACAGGAACCTGGAAGGCCCTGCATTAACTCTATGGGATTACAACATCAACCTGGGCACACGTTAAGTTACTTTTAAGCACAGCACAAATCAAGAATTAAGTGTCCACCAAAAATTATTAACATAGCATTAGGTTTTTTGCAAGGTCATGATTCATGATTAACCAAACAAATACATGAATAAAACAAATTTCAAACTTTTAATACAAAATGCAACTCAGTTTTAAAATCTTCTTTAGCTTCTATATATGTTCTGATATGTGACATAGCAATTTCTTATAAGAAACATTAAACTTATTAGCACTTAGTAAGCATGCTTAACTTCATACTTTTATATACTTATTGCTCATATCAGCATAGTACACTTTAAATTTGTGATTTTTTTCTGAGACTCTGTAATTAACATGTTCCCTACTAGATTTGCTAATCTCTATACACTTCATGCAGAGCCCATCCAGTTCCAATTTAGGCAATTGGTTAAGTATTCTGATTCACCCCACTTCCACTATATAAAGCAGTAATCAATGAAAAATTGATTCAATCCATTAATTAATTTCCATGCATAATTAATGTATATTGCGAAATAAAACACGCTGAACTAATACGATAAAGAAAATGTTGATATTATGACCCAACAATTAACAATTCCCCAATGACTCAGAGCAATAATGAATATATAATTGATATGTTTAACAAGGCAACACTGTGCCCCAGACAAAGAGAGGTGAACTGAAACAATAAAGCGCAGACCTCGGTCCTTAATGAACGACCTAATTGCTTAATTCGTGAACGGTCACGTTTGAACGCACGATTTTCATGACCGGGCACACAATGACACGGTTGATCTAATGAAAAGTATGCGAGCCGATTCCGCGGCCAAAGCCAAGGCCGCCACGATTCAATTAAACCTCATTCATCAAGGGTCATCATGTTATCCCCGAACGACAAGCGAACTCAAACGAGACCTCCAACCCCACTGAACATGATTTTATTTTGGAATAACATGCATGTATTCTCCACAGGCCCCAGCCCAAGGAGTTTAAGGTCAGTCATGAATAGGTTAAAGCAATCATTTTTACACAAATCTAGCCCTCAAAATATTACATTATTAAACAGTTCAAGACTATTTGACTTTGGGTATAACACGCACATGAATGTATTCTCCATAGACCCCAGTCCAAGTAGTTTTGGAACATTCCTGAATGTGTTAATTAACACATTACCTACAAAAAGCTAGTTTGTGTACTACAGTATATATTTAGAAGTATTAAATGGGTTTTGAAATGTTTGTGGCTAGGACATCACACACAATTTAAAGCGACAGAATAAACAGAAAAGTTGATCGGTCGCAAAAAGTGTGTGTTATCTTCAAGCTGCACTTCATTGGAAGAAGAAGAAGAAGAAGAAGAAAGTGGCAGTTCCCTCTTTCATATGAATTCACCCTTGTTCAGGATGTACATGCACAATTCTGATTAGACTGCCACCTCTGCTTCACTATACTGCTGAATGAATGTGCAATGCTGCCCTCTGCTGGGAGATGCAAGAAATGTTCTTTCGTTGTTCCACACACAATTCTGAAGAGGAGGCTGCTATTGTTATGGTCAAAGGGCTCATTTTGGTTTGTCAGTATAGTCAGCAAAAATCAGTATAGTCGGTCAGTCAACATGATAATATGCACAGATTACAAATTGCACAATTTTCATAATAAACATTCAAGAGAAATAAGGATTTGCTTTTTTTTTTTTATAGAAAAGGTAAACACTTAAAAATGCATTGATGGCATTCATTTGTATCAGTTCAGTATCAATATGATTGTACTATTATGCTACAATTGCATTTTCATAAATGTACCCACACAGCAATTTAAAAGAAACATAAATTAACTAAACCATAATTTTCACCCAAAACATGGGAGTTAAATGTTTCTCAAAAATATTGCACTTTGAATGTGATAATTCCCACAACGATCCTGAACAGCAAAACTATTCATTAACTTTTCATTTTCAAATGAAGATGATGAACAGAATATCAACATAACTATCTAAGAAATAACACCAACAAAACACTATCTATTCAACTAGAAAAAAAAAAAACCTTACTATAAAAGGGAACAAACAAAATTAAGTGACTTACTTTCCCAGCGAGGACCTCTGGCCTTTCCTGTTGTCATAGAGGGTGCGGTATCCAGCGCCGCCGTTTGGCAATGATTCGTCGCTCGGTGCGGTCTTGTTGCCGGCCTTACGGTGCCGGTCACTAAACGTTGGGTATTGCACGGCCGGCTTGGGCTGATTCAACATACGCTCCTCGATTGACAACTCTTCTTGAGTGGGGGGCGGTGCCTGTTGTGACAACTCTTGTGGCCGTTGCTGGTTCTGTGGTATAATAGTAAAGTATAATAATAATGATTATACTACTTTTTGTAAATTTACATAATGAGAGTAATAAATCAATAAGAATATGGTATCACTGTACATTGTATGTCATCATCATCACCACGTTATCACACCTCATCATGATTGTCGTCGTCATCATCACTGTCATCATTACCCAGGTAGCAAACAAACGTTGGTCCATCGTTGAACCAACGTTGTCCAATTTTTTTGGCAACGTTGGTCCACCGTTGTCCGGCAACGTTGGACCAACGTTGCTTGCGTACGCCCAACCAACGCTGCTCCAACGTTGGCGAAAACAAAATACCAACCTTGGATCAACGTTGGTCCAATAAGTCTGTCCAACGTCCAACGAGTTGGCAAATTTCCAACGTTGGACCAACGTTGGCATCCAACCTGATTCTAACATTTAGATTGTGATATGTCCAACATTGATCCAACGTTAATCCAACGTTGGACCAACGTTGGTATCCAACCAGATTTCAACTTCCAAGGAGTTGCGAGAATCCAACGTTAATCCAACGTTGGTCCGTTGGTATCCAACTTCCAACGAGTTTCGAGATTCCAACGTTGGACCAACGTTGCTTGCGTACGCCCAACCAACGCTGCTCCAACGTTGGCGAAAACAAAATACCAACCTTGGATCAACGTTGGTCCAATAAGTCTGTCCAACGTCCAACGAGTTGGCAAATTTCCAACGTTGGACCAACGTTGGCATCCAACCTGATTCTAACATTTAGTGTGATATTTGTATGCGGATGTCTAACATTGATCCAACGTTAATCCAACGTTGGACCAACGTTGGTATCCAACCAGATTTCAACTTCCTAGCAGTTGCGAAAATCCAACGTTGGACCAACGTTGGTATCCAACCAGATTTCAACTTCCTAGCAGTTGCGAAAATCCAACGTTAATCCAACGTTGGACCAACGTTGGTATCCAACCAGATTTCAACTTCCAAGGAGTTGCGAGAATCCAACGTTGGACCCCAACCAGATTTCAACTTCCAAGGAGTTGCGAGAATCCAACGTTAATCCAACGTTGGTCCAACGTTGGTATCCAACTTCCGAGTTTCGAGATTCCAACGTTGGACCAACGTTGCTTGCGTACGCCCAACCAACGCTGCTCCAACGTTGGCGAAAACAAAATACCAACCTTGGATCAACGTTGGTCCAATAAGTCTGTCCAATGTCCAACGAGTTGGCAAATTTCCAACGTTGGACCAACGTTGGCATCCAACCTGATTCTAACATTTAGATTGTGATATTTGTATGCGGATGTCCAACATTGATCCAACGTTGGACCAACGTTGGTATCCAACCAGATTTCAACTTCCTAGCAGTTGCGAAAATCCAACGTTAATCCAACATTGGACCAACGTTGGTATCCAACCAGATTTCAACTTCCAAGGAGTTGCGAGAATCCAACGTTAATCCAACGTTGGTATCCAACCAGATTTCAACTTCCAAGGAGTTGCGAGAATCCAACGTTAATCCAACGTTGGACCAACGTTGGTATCCAACCAGATTTCAACTTCCAAGGAGTTGCGAGAATCCAACGTTGGTATCCAACTTCCAACGAGTTTCGAGATTCCAACGTTGGTCCAACGTTGGCTTGCTACCTGGGTATCATCGTCATCGTTGTCATCATCATCGTCATCATAATCATCATCACCAACATATCATCATCATCATCATCATCACCATCACCATCACCATCATCATCATCATCATCTTCATCATTATCATCACTATCAACATCATCACCATCATCATTATCATCATCATCATCATCATCACCATCACCATCATCATCATCATCATCACTATCAACATCATCATCATCATCATCATCATTACCATCACCATCATCATAATCATCAAAAACTTTCATACCACAAGTGGTGCTTCTTGTTGCTGTTGGAGTTGAGGTGTTAGCTGTTGTTCTTGTTGCCTCCGAGTCATTTCCTGTGTTTCCACCCTCCTAGTGATAGTGGTTGATTCCTGGCCTGGCTGAGATATCGCTGCCCTCTGTGGGGTGTTCTGGATCGTCCCATATGACTGCGGGGGTGACACCTGATTGATTGATTGATTTACAATACTTTAAATAAATGAAAGTCTCTTTTTTCTCTATTTAAATTCTTTTATATCATAACAATCACACTCATCTTAAAAAACATCCAAACTTGCACAAGATTGAAATGCAGGAACTTTTTACATTAAAAATGTTCTGGATTAAATTCTATTGAACATATATAATTATGTTATTACAGATATTGTAAAGGTTGGTGCTTTCAAACACGATATGGAGCTCTACACAAATATTACCTCTGCTATTACAGTTACAATCATTACAAACATTATTACATAACTACCTGCTGGCCCGTGGAGTAGGAAGATGGCGTCGGGGCAGGCTGCTGGGCCATTCCATACGATGCTGGGGGTGCAGGTTGGATGTCTGCAAATTCTCTAACAGGTTCTTGCTGATATGGCAGATTGGCGTATGGCACTTGATTGGGTCCTGGTGAAACGAGAACAAGAGATAAAATACTACAAATTGCACTCAGTAACTTAGTGTTTAATACAATCATTATGTACATTAATTCCTGTGCCCATGGGCACATACATGTAACCCTATTTAACCCAATTATAGTGCCCTCTCTAATTTAAAATGCCTCTCTTATCTTGTGGAACTCTTTCCGTTGTTGGGTACTGCCCTTTCCTCTCAATGATTACCTGGGCTTCAGTAGGGACCACCTGAATGGGGGCAAACTCCACCCCTGAAACCTAATTAAAGTGCCCTCCCCAATCTGAAATGCCCCCCTTACCTTGTGAAACCCAATTAAAGTGCCCTCCCAATCTGAAATGCCCCTCTTACCTTGTGGAACTCTCTCTGACGTTGGGTACTGCCCTTTCCTCTCAACGATAACCTGGGCTTCGATGGGGACCACCTGAATGGGTCCCAACTCGACGCCATGAAGACGAACCTCCGTGATGGGTGGTTCCACGCCTGGCGCCATCACCGGCCGCCGAGCAACTGGTGGCGAGAGGGGACGGGGCTCGTTGAAGGGTACTACCCTTGGCTGAGGTGGGGTCTGGGGCTTGGGCAGGGGGGCATCTCTGGTGGGGAGGGGTGGGGCGGCGTTGACCTCCCGTACATACTGGGGCACAAATTCCTTCTCCAGTCTCCTGCCAAAATAGAAGTGGCGATAAATTTAAATTAGACAGTTTACCTCTATCATCCTGCAATGAAACATTAAACTGAAAACGGAATGCCATACATATTGTGACCGAATTACCAAATCCCTGCACTTGTCAGTAAAAATCAAAATGTACATTTTTATACCATTAGAAATAACATCTTTAATTCCTCTTAAAAGGCCACACGACTGGAATCTTTTTTAGAATATCATTGGTAAATTTGATTAGAGCTTCATATGCCTAATGATTTTTTGTATGATTTTAGACTTTTCACAGTCTTGGAACTAATTAACAACTAGGTTTGCAGATTAATCCCAAGCTTATGAAAAACAGTTTACTATGAAATTCACCAGTCAGCATTCAACAATCTAA
Organism: Echinarachnius parma; assembly: GCA_037951105.1. Taxonomy (NCBI): domain Eukaryota; kingdom Metazoa; phylum Echinodermata; class Echinoidea; order Clypeasteroida; family Echinarachniidae; genus Echinarachnius; species Echinarachnius parma. Next base: position 32,682 of record JBAMJV010010221.1, on the reverse strand, counting down.
GAAAAGTATATTTAGTCTTCTATTCCTCAAAGAAGAATTCATATTCCAATATGAAAATGCTCTAATTGTAGCTAGAATATATTTTCCACTAATTCTCAATTCTAAATTGTCAAAGGCATATCAAATATTCACCCAAATGATAAATTATCTAAATTCTAATCTGAATAATGATCAACGATAGTTCAACTCTAGGGTATTACCGCCAGGCATAAAATGAAATAAAAGTTCGGGAAGATATACATGTACTTCACATCTTAGCGATATAAATGTAATGGTAAGATGTCCAATGTTAAAAACCATGAACAAGAAAAAATTCAACAGGCAAAATGAGAATGGTATTAAAAAAGGAAAATGAACATTCCCAAAGTGAGTAATCTTGTTGCCTGCCTAACTATGATTAGTAGCCGATTCAATCCATAAGTGAGCATAACACAAATAATATCAAGTAAATAATAATGGTTATGAATCAGGTTTTCTCTCTTTTGCCAAATGAAGAAATGGTACTCACTCTGAAATGATGGAATGCGATATGACATACCATTTGCATTTCTTTAAAATGCTAAGAAATTAAATGAATGGTTCTTTCTTTGAAAATATAGCCTATTTTAAAGCTTTAAGACGTAATAAAAGTTTTATCTACGTCTTTCAATGCTTATGGCACCTGAGGAAAAAAGAATCACCTTATCAAATGAATATGTTTTTAAACAAAGATTGAAAAGTCTCCAAGGATGTTATTGACGAATGAACAAGACATACAGCAAATAAACGCATTCATGTCGTAAATACATGTATGTTATGAGAGTTTACTGGTTATACATGTATGAAGCTATAAAATAAGCAATAAAGAGTTATGCAAATGCTTCATGCATTGTTACCATCAATATAAATCATACAATACATTTCAATGTATTAAGAGTTTATTGCACAATAATTCATAACAACCAAGCAAATTTTCAGGTTCTAATGTAAAATTATCTGCAAAATAATAACACATCCCATCTCTAATTTTAACAAATTTATTAAGACTAATAAAAGATCAAACTATTAATATCACATAATCAGTTTAATGGTAGAAAACAAATCATTGTACAGACAGACATAGCACTCTTCTGCTGCTAAACCAACAATATTGGTTATGACACTAATGTGATGATGATGATTTAAAAATAAAGATGAAATATAAGTCCAAAACAAGAGGAAAAATCTAGCAAGAAGAGAAAGATGAGGAAAAGAAATAAAATAGGAGACCTACGGAGAGAACACCGGAGGCAGTACCACTTCTTCAATAGCTTTAGGAGCACTATAAATAATAGAATAACAATCATATAATAAACACAAACAAAAAAATACAAATAAAAGACAATATTATGTAAAGGAAGCATTTTCATCCATTCATCAAGTTATATGCAACAAAATCTACGGAGAGAACACCGGAGGCAGTACCACTTCTTCAATAGCTAATATGATGACTAGAAATAATAGAATAACAATTATATTATTAACAAAATACAAAACAAGGAAATAAAGCATTATTCATCCATTCATCAAGTTATATGCAGCGAAATCTAATTAATATCAAGATACAGTCAAATCTGTGTATTGTGACCACCTATAAAAGAAAAAAAGAAAAGTGGCCACGGTAGACACGTGACCTCTATAAAGAACCAAATTGGGACGTCACAGCTAAGCATTGCCACTTGTAATGGTTCTAAACAATGTCAGGCAAGCCATACTTATCTGACCAAGTGGTTGCTACGAATGCAATCGTCCAGGTCCAACCCACTACCAAAAGCCGTAATCAAAGGACAAGTTGTTAAGAACCACCACCATGCTATAACAAATGAATGTGACATCACTACTTCGGTTCTCTATAGACAGGTGCCATAATATTGTTTTCTTTGCAAGGGATCACTTTGGGGGCCACTATAGGCAGGTTGGCTGCTATAGACAGGTGGCTGCTAGGACAGGTTTGACTGTAGGTTGGCTGATTTAGACAGGTGGCAGCTAAGACAGGTTTGACCACATCATGTTCTATTTCCATGTCATTCTATATTATACATGTAGTTCTACCAAGCTATTATATTGACATTACTTTTGAAGGAGTTGACAAACAATCAAATATTATCTGTATAACTTTCTACGAAAACTAGATGCATTCAAATACATGTATATATCATTAGTAGTCAGGATGCAATTTGCATAAAATTGTATATATAGCTGATAATAATAATAGTAACAATAATTAATAATAATAAATCCCATTCACACAAAATATATGTAAGTTACATGAATATATACAGTAGGTAGTATAAAAAAAACAGAAAGCGCCAGATTTGAGAATGACTATATCACAAAAGCATGGTAAATATGTAATGTATACAAACAATATCATTGACACTAATTTATAATCTACAAAATCAAGCTACATATTTTCTAAGGATATCAGCATCAGCATCATGATAATGATCATGATAATGATCATCCTTGACATCGTCATCATCGTCGTCGTCATCATCATCATCATCATCATCATCACAAAATATGATATCATGCGCATTGGGAAGGGTTTCTGAGAAGTACCACCATACTCTGTGGTTAGATAGCAAAAGCACCTGTCTAGTAGTCCTTAGGTCCTCGGTCCCATCCCTTGCAAGGCCAAATTTTCTTTGCTAATGTTTAAACATAAAATATAAAAGTTAGAAAATGTATATAACAGATGAAATCTTTTACCTCCTTGGTCGTCTAGCCTCCTCAAAGTCTCTAATCTCAACCTCGATCGGTTTGATGTCGACGGCTGGCTGGCGCATCATCTCCCTCTTCGTCGACCACTGCGAAGTCGTGGTTGTTGTCTTAATCGGCCTGCCGTCTGGTCCCATGGTCCATGCACTTGAAGTGTTGGTGGTCATCGCTGGGGTCAAGCCCGGCATGTCGACGTTGAGTTGTAGGTCCCACGGTTCCGAGTTGTCGACGCGGGGGGTCGGGGAGAGGATCGGTGTGCGGCCCAGCCAGGGTTCGCTCTCCACGTATTCCAGCTGTCGTAGTTGATCCTTTCAATGAGAAAACACAAGAGGGAGGCAAAGTTAACCCGTTCCCTTTGAGATCCTGAAATCTCCATAGACTTGGTACACAATCCACCCAGTTCCTGTAGTCAAAGGGTTAAGTATCAGTGACCAGAATAGCATTAAAATCTTTTAGAAATTCATTCTCTAGGCTTTGCCGAGTAATCTTTTACTCTGCCTACATAGTCACATCCTATTATGTGGTTTTTCAGTGCTCATTGTGTCCTGCAAATTTTGAGCAATGCTTTACTGTATTTAAAAATATTACTGTTAAAGACTACACAATACAGGAATATACAATTTCATTACCAGTATTCAATATTACTATACAAATAAAATACCAACTTACTTCCAGATCACGCGGACTAGCCGCAGGGGGAGCCGGGGTGTATCTGTAGTTTGGTTTGGTGGCCACGGGGGGCACGGGGGCGGCCTTGACGGGGGCTTCCCGCGGGGGCGCAGACCGGTCCTCCACAGTGATGACCCTCCTCTGCGTGTAGGAGGACACGGGGGCCTGGGGCGAGGCCTGGGAGGGGGCAGGGGCAACCACAGGGGTGTAGCCCTCACCCCCTCGGCCTGCCATGGGCGCCGCCCCGAGGGGCATCGGCAGGGGCCCGTTCTCAAACGTGTCACTGTCCTGTCTCCTCATCAGAGGGTTAAGAGGGAGGGGTTGGTCTGGCCCTGGAAAGAACACAAAGTTTGGAAATATATTAATTTAGGTACTCTTTCAAGAAAGAGGAAAAACAACCTTTTAACATATATATTAACTGATTCGAGACTGGTCCGGAACAGGTTAAACTTTCAGATATGATTTTCCATGATTTCTGAATAACTGTGATGGAGCACACTCACCATGTGGGGGAGCCCCAGTGTTGACGATGAATGTCTTGGTCATCATGGCGTAGGCGCGCGGACCGACTGGGAACTTTGGCGTGTTGCCCCCAGAGATGCTTTCCGTTGATGAGCTGAGGTCGTACTGAGGAGCCTTCTCTTCCTGGGTCTTCAGACCCTCGCGACGATTCCAAAATTCGTCCTCCTACAAACCAGATGAGAAATTACAAAAAATTTAAGATGAATTTAATTATGATTTAAATGAAATACAAAGAAAAGGAAGTTAGTGAATGTCCAACTAAACTAAATGAATAATAAAGATGGACAGACATCAACCAAATGAAGACCAACATTATTGGAAAAGTGGAAATAAAAATAAATACAATTTTGAAAACTAATCCTCCTAGTAAGGGAGGGAGTACTACCTAATATTCAAATAATTATATTAAATAAAAATGAAATGAAAAAAAATCATAAAAATAAAACAATAAATAGAAAAAATAAAAAAATAAATTTGAATATGATATACATGTAGATAACAAAAAGAAATTATGAATTAATCGGATATAAAATTTAAATCATAGATGATTAAAACAAAATAAAATGATAGTAACAAAATACAAAATAAAGGAAAATAATAAAATGAAACATAACATTTGAATATGATGATATACAATAATAAGAAACTAAAGATTAGTCCGAAATTAAATCAAACTTAAACAAATTATAATAATAATAAACAAAATATATGTTAAAATTAGGGCATGCTTTTAATAAGCAGAAACAGGTTCTTTTGGAGAAGAAAGAAAGAAGCAGCAACAACAGTTCTTTTTGTGGGAAAGCTAGAGATATTTAGGAATATAATTTACTTTGTAACGACCCACAGTAGCAAGGCAAGTTTGAGAGCTTTATAAATAGAACTCTTAGAATGAAAAATGCCAACTTGAAAAATGAGGTTAAAAGCAGCTTCAACTGACGGCTGAATACACAGGAAGTGAAGAAGAGAGGCAGACCTGGATTAGCCAAGCGTGAATAAAGTTATAGCAATTCTAGCGAGTATTTAACATAGGAAATGCAAAATGCTGTTGCAAGAAACAAGTACAATTGAGGAATGAGAGAAAATAGAGGTAAAGTTCAAGGCAAGCAGTTTAGAGTGGTAAAATGTTAACAGCTTCAGTTAAAAGAAGAATATTAATCATGATGGAAAAGTTAAAAGAAAAGAAAAAAGAGTTGCAAAGATTTCCAGGATTTACAAACTGGTGAGCAAAATCGCTGGAACTTTACGAGGAAAATAGGTTACGGTCAGGCGACATGAATAATTGCTAGTATAAAGATCTCTTGGTAGTCAAAGAAGCTGGAAGAACCTTGATTATTAGAAGTAGGAGGCAAATTATTGAAGAACGGTTATGGCAATCCGTTGGGAAAATATTGAAAGATGCTGTTAGTAGAAAGTGTAGAGCGGCGTCCAACAAATAGAATACAAAGTCACAGCCGAGTTGAAAAAGAGGCAAGCTCAAACATTTTTCACAAGCAGTTAGAATAAGCAAAGTTTGAAAGATACTGTAAGTAGAAAGTGTTTAGGGCCGTCAAACCGACACAGAAAGAACAAATCACAGTTGAATTACAAAAGAGGTAAATATGAAGTACCTCTCCTAAGCAGTTAAGAATTAGCAATTTTTGAAAGATGCTATTAAGTCAAAAGTGTTGAACGGTGTTGAATAAAGAAATTAAAAATCAAAGCTAAGTTGAAAGCACTTCGCACAAGCAGTTAGGATGAGAAACTGTTGAGAAATGCTATGAAATAGAAAGTATTCAACTGAAGTAGAGAATTAGCAGAAACATATTGGCAAGCAGAAAGTACTATAGTGGAGATACATGTATTCAAATTAACCCAGCGCCTACAGTAACCTGGTGGGCGCTAAATAACTGTGGAATTGCACAATCTAGTAGGGAACTTAATTGCTTATTAAGATTTTGTTCAATACATGCAAAGCTTGACGTCACAAATCTAAAACCACAAAATTTCAATGATATGCGAGAGTAAAACTGTGGTTTACACTTAAGTACAGTACAAGGTCTATGTACTAATGTAACAGCCTTTTGGCACTCAGCCAATGAGGATTTCCTAAATTTCTTTTTGAAATTCATGTTTTCCCTTAGAGATGATCTTTTTATATACATGTACATGTACATATATTTGGCATTCATTTTGAAAGGGTTTGCTTAGTCCAAATATGACAAATTATATACCATTTTAAAGGTAATGGCTTTTATTTAAATGTTAAATGAAAATTAGGAAAATAATTTTCCCGACTTATCGGTCGTTTTGTGGTGTAAGGTCACAATTAAACCATAACAAAATTACAATATGGGAACCTGGTGGGCCCTGTATTAAAGGGAAAGTTGAGTTTTGGTAAAGAGGGCGCTATAAACTACTTAATTGGTTTGTGAGGTAATGAAAAACTGAGTGTAAAATTTGAAATATCCATAAATATAACAATTTGTAATAAACCCGGGGCCCCGGGTTTATTAGAGAATTTTGAACCAGCCGTTAAAAATTCAAAAAAATGCTTCCTCTTTTCAAAAAGTTACAAAATAGGTATTTAAATAGTTGTTGGTTATTTCTCTATCTAATCACTATTTCAACAAAGCATCACATGCACAATATTTTATTCAAAATGGTTGAAACAGATGAGTGTTTAGAGAGCGCCCTCTTACATTTTAACAGCTCTTTTTTAATGATAACATGATCTTTACTACGTCATTTGTAATTTTGTGTTCCTTTCTAGTTATAACTATTAGTTTGTAATGTAATGATGCAGGTTTTGGTTACTAAAATTCAGTTTCACTAAAACTGTACTCTCCTAATACCAGAACTCAACTATCCCTTTAATAATCTAGTCGGTAGGGAACAGGTTAAATGTCATTTAAATCTTGTTCAAGTCTTATTTGCCTTTTGGATTCTTATTAGATTTCAAATTCTGTGATATTACTACAGTTACTCATTAGGACTGGTCCCGACAATACTGAGGCTTGGGTCTATGGAGAACCCAGGTCGAAAAAACAGTTGAAACCAGTTGGAAATTCAACTGGTTTTTACTGGTTTTAACTGGCATCAAGCGGTAGCAGTTTACATTCCCGGTTCCCAGTAAAGATAAATGGATAGATGCAGCAGTCCAGTTAAAACCAATAGAAATGCCAGTTGAAACCAATTCAAAATACCAGTTGGAACCAACTACTTTAACTGGTCTTCTTACTGGTAAGCCTTACTGGATTCGTACTCGATTCCAATTGATTCCAGTTGATTCCAGTGTACCAATTTCCATATTGAAACCAGTTTGCCAACTGGTGGTATCAACTGGTACCAGTTGGCAACTAATTTTCAACTGTTTTTTCGACCTGGGAATACATGCTATAGCAAAATCAATCATTCCTGGACCCCGTTGCACACAGAGATGCAATCAATTGTAAGTCAGAAAATGTGCGTGTTTCAACCAATCAGATTTGCACATTTAGAACACATGATCTGACTTACAATTGATTGTATCTCTTTCTGCAACGGGGCCCTGAATTGGTTAAGGACAGAAAATATAGTAGGTTTTCTTTTGACCTCTACGTATAGAGAAGATTGTCAACAATCTCTAAATTACAGCTGATATTAATTAAAAAATTGACCAACTATTTGGCACAGCTCTATTAAATCTTGCATTGACTGAAGTGCATCATGCTTCAAGAACAATGTATATGAACTTGAATGTTCATATTACTACAAAAAGAAAGGACATTAATGATATATTCTCAGAGATGCCAAGTATGAGCTTTTATGAAGGATACAAAGCAAATAACAAGAAAAAGTAAGCATCGTCTTAAAGAGAAGCAACACAAACTATTTGGTGGACAATTTAAGAGCACTTTATGAAGGATATTCCATAGAAACCAAGAAGAGGATATCATTTTAGAAACATGCCAGCATGGTGAAAATGTTAAAGCAGTCAAGGAAAACGAGCAGAAATTGTAGCTTTAGAGCAAAGGGCTGTTTTTGTTGAAGGTAGATTTCAATTTCTTTCCAGACAAGGGAACAATTTTATTTAGTTTGAAATTTAACCCGTTCAGGACTGGTCCCAAAAACATTCAGGATTTGGTCTATGGAGAATACATGTTGTAGCAAAATCAGTCCGTCCTCAACGGGTTAATAGAAGAATCTAAGAAATGTATTGAGAAGAAACAAAATTATACCACACGCTCAAAAAAAGAAGGAAAAATACACTGCAAATACTTCTTGGCATGCACACTGGATGAAATTTGATTGTAGTCTTGATACAAGTTTTAAGAATGTTTTGTTTTAATGTACAATCACCGCATTTCCTTTATAAGCCCTGGTCACATATCACCGGATAGCGTAAACGGATGCCCGACGGAGAGTTTGTCGGGCATCTGTGTTTACGCTATCCGGTGATATGTGACTGGCCCTTTTATATCATGTAGTTGGTATTCAGTTTATTAGAACAAAATAGCAACGAGAACAATTGAACAACTTTTGTGAACATTTATGCTTCAAAGTCAAATTATGTTGTTGTTTTTTCCAGAACTGGCACACATTAGAAATGAAACAGCTTATATGGCATCTTAGCAAGAACTGAAGTTTTATATTTTAATCGGGGAGCAAAATCTTAAAGGGACTTAGTAACATTGTCCAAATCCTCAAAATCCAATTGGAATTCTAGCGGTTCTCTCATACCTTGTTGTATTCGTATTAACAATAAAAGCATGGGACAGGTTTCGGTTTTTAAAATTTCCCTTTCGTTAAAAAGATATGTACGATTGAAGTGTTCAGATGTTCAATTATCCACTGGATCATCGAAACCGTGTACAAAGTGAGTGCAATGAGTTAGTGACTATCACTTTGCATTTTTGCTCATTACTCGGCCATATAACATCCATTTAACTTGAAATGTTCACACAACACTCAGTGGACATATCAGATAACAACAATATACATTGCATCAACCATTCATCACTTTTTGCACATGTCAACAAAGTTACTAGATCCCTTTAACATAAACAATTCAATTGTGTTACTGAATTGAAGGGGGAGGAGGAGCAGACATATTTCACTCGAGACGAGGGTTAGCTTTGACGAACGAACGAAGGCCACCACCAGATAATAATCACCTGACCATTGCGGTAACCATAAACCTCCTGGGCAAAATGTTTGAAGAATCCGAGAGATAGAGAAAGAAAGTGAGTGCAAATGTAGGAAAGAGTGCAGTTAGTATAAGAGCTAGTTAAACTACACTACGATAATCCTCCCTAACTAAATAACACAGAATTTGCAATGTGAATCCAGCGACTCTGGGTTTATGAGAGAGTGCGGTTTAATGGATAATCCTTCCTATCAACAATAAAACAAAATTTGCAATGTCAATCGAGTGACTCTGGTATATGAGCGATCATTACTATAATAACCAAATTGCTTCTTTTTAAATATTATGTTCATTTGTGATCATAGTAGATGCTATAAATCTGAAAGAAACCCTCAATATTACATTCGGTGCAAGAGGAACTGATAAAACACAAAGGCAACAATTATGTTAGGCTAATACAGTTATGTAATTGTTAATCAAGAAAACAAAACAAAACATGCACAAATATATAAAAACATAACGAGGTAATATTTCAAATACCTAAAAGGGAGAGAAATACAGGAGTGAGATATTACACCATGCACAGATTATTTCAATGGATCGACTGGTTCAGGACTGATTGATTTTGTATAACATGCATTCTCCATAGACCCCGGTTTGGACCCTGGTGCAAGTCCTATCTCAGCAAAATTCTCTTATCTAGCTTGTCTCATTAACTCAATTTTGTTCATTAGTTAAATGTTTATAATTAATTCTTTTAGAATAAACCAACCCAAGACTATTGGCTTTTGGTATAAAATGCATTCTCCCATTGACCATATCACATGATTTTCATAACTTTGTCTTAAATGGGTTCAAATATGTGTATAAGTGAAGAAGGTAACATGCCGAGGATCAGTTTAGGAAGTCAGGTTAATCCCTAATTCCCCTCGAGATTGTGATATCGCCATAGACTTTGTACATAGCCCACCCGGTTTCTGTAAGCAATGGGTTAAAAGTCATGCAGGAATGTGCACAATGGTCAGGTGGTCAGGTGGAGAGAGTCATGTGATTATAATAGAGGACATGTGACCATGCAAGGGTGGAAAAGTGCCAGGATTAGAAATGTGAATGTTTCACACTTGAAAAAAAAAAGAATTCAATAAAGAACAGGAAATCTCTTTGAAATAAGAAGATAATAATTATGATTATTTCCCAACAAATTGAACTGGGTATATCCCACACAGGATAATACCCTACATGTTGAGCCACTCAACACCCCCCTCTCCTTCCCCCCCCCCCCCCCCCCCCCCCAGTTGTACATAGGCAATACCAATGCAAAAAGACTTCCCATGAAAGTGATAAATGCTTTTAACCTGTTCCCTTCGAGATTATGAAATGCCCATAGACTTTGTACATAGCCCACTCAGGCTAATAGGCTAACAGGCTAATAGCAAATTGAGAAATAAATGTATACATTTGTAATATTTAAAACATGATATACATATGCATTTTCTACAATAATTACAATATTTTTACATATGAAAAATAGAGAGACTACCATACCCTCTGAGGAAGACCCCCGGGGTTGCGAAGCCACATCTCAGCCGAGGGGTCGATCATGTTGCGCCTGCGAGGGGGGCGGTAGTACTGCTGGATCCCGGTATCCGAGTCGTAACCAGACTGCGAGTTGGTGCGACGAGACGGGCGTGTTGTTTTAGGAGGCTGCGCGGGAGGCGGGCTGAGACTCCGGTCCATAGACTGTCCAAAGACTGCAATGAAACACAGGATATAAAAAGATTGTAATTTGGTTTTAAGTAATTTGTCAAATTATTGCAAAGGTTTAATTTATTTCATTTCAAGAAAGTGAGTTGGTGCTGTTATAGGGGCCTGATTTTTATTTGTGTGTGTGTGTGTGGTTGGGGGGGGGGGGGGGGGAGACTGGTTTGGAGGGCTGAGACTTCAGACGATGAAGACTGAAATGAAACACAATCAAATAAGATAAATTATGCTTTAGTATTTGCCAGATTTTTACAAAGGTTCAGATTATTTGATCTTTGAAAGATTCAATTTAAGCCAAGCAACACCTCAAATTTATGATAAGTGGGACATTAATTGGTAGGCTGGAGGGGGAAATATGTAAATTTCATGACATTTTACCTGTTTATGGAAAATGTGAGATTATGGTAATTGTGAGGTCAAAGTTCAAAGGTCGAAGACTCACCTGGTGACCTTGCCTTGACCAGTCCCTTGGGGATGACGACCTCCATCGGCTCTTCGATGTGCAGGTCGACATCATCAAACGACTTGACGGGCGTCGACGTTGCCTGCGGTCTGTGATTGGTCAAGCGATGACTAGGTGAATTATGATTGCTCCCAAACGATTGGTCAGTTTGTTGTTGATAGGAAGAGTTATGGTTGCTCCCATACGATTGGTTGTTTTGTGGTTGGGAGTAATAAGAGTTATGGTTGTTGCCATACGATTGTTGGGTTTGATGAGTTTGTTGTTGAGGAGTTGATGAGTTATTAGTCCGCACATCATACGGGCTCATACTATTGTTGAGGTATTGGTGGTGTTGGTAAGTAGTAGGACTGTTATCGGAGACATGCATGTTATGGTTAGCACTACCGGATGATGGTGAGGAGGCGGAGCTTGGATCGTTCAGTTTCTGGATTTCGCCGCTCCAATGCGACAGCATCTTCACCGCATCGTCCAACGTCGAGAAGGTGTCTTCGCAGATGCCTATTGGCGGCTCGTTATTGTTTGTCTCCAGGCTCGCCAGGAGCTCGTTGATACCGGGGTTGCTGACGCTTCTCCGGAACGACCCCCGCCCCCCTGCAGGGTTAAGATTGGCAGTGACAACAGGCGCATGCACTGAGTTGAGCGGGGGTTGGGAGGTGTTATTAATGGACACACTAGAAGCAGGGTTAGGTGCCTCAACATGCACTGACTGTTTGTTAAACGTCCGCACTTTACGCTCTGTTGTCTGCGGCGCGGGCTGGCTGTGGTTCTGCTGATGGAAAAATGCCTCGCGGGCTTTCCGGATTTCCTCGCTCCTCTTTGGCTGCACGGCCCCAACTGGACTACTGGCTGCGGAACTCGACACAGACGATGCCGCATGATGGTTGCCATGGTAACCGCTGTTGTAACCATGGCCAAAGTTATTCCATCTCTCCACGTCGTACGCCCTGTTTGATGCATTATTGGTAGAGAGTAACTCGTCATGGGAGCTGTGCAATTTGGGTTTTCGTGCCAGAGTCGCACTATCTTGCGGTGTGCGAGATCTAACATTCCCTTTGGGAGGGAGAGATGCAAGATTGGGGGTTTCTGGCACCGGAGGACGGTGCGGAACTGGCTGCACGACCTCTGACATACTAACATTCGTCCCATGACCCATAGGAGTCCTGCTACTGGCTATTACCTCATCTCGCAGGTCAAAATGGACCCTGTTAGCATTTGAGTTAGGATGAACCCCTCTCCCACTGTTATCATACCGTTCCTCCGTTGGTGTGTTAGTGGCATAGCCCAATAACCCTTCACCTGTGCCCGGTGGACCATTGTTAGTGCCCTTCCTTAGTTCCCTTATACGATTCATCACCCAATCATAAGAGGGAAGCGTCGGAGGGACAGAGGAGGACCGGGGTGGAGGTTCAACTTTAAGATTGCTGTGATTGTGGTTACTGGGATTAGGATTTTTGGAATTAGGATTCGTGCCTTGCTTGATGGGAATCGGAGGGTGCAAGGGGGCCCTTTGTGAAGCCTTGGGTTGTGGGGACCCTACCTCCTCTTGTGGGTGAAAACTCACTTTGAGTTTCTCGTTTGGGGCTCTATTATTGGGATGGGAAAGACTCGGGACACTGGAGGGGGAGAGCAGGAGGTCAGCGTTGCCGACTACGGATTTGAGGAGGGTGTGGGTGTTGGGGACAGGAGATGATGATGTGTACACCACTTCCTTGGAATGCCTGGAGGATGAATTAGGGCTGACCCACTGTGGGTTATTATCTTTATGGAAACTGCTGCTGTGATTGTGGCTTTGCAGGAGAGGGTTGTACTGGAGTTGGGGCTGGGGGTAATGATAGTGATGCACTGCTGGCATGGAAGATGTGGAGGAGGAGTTGGATGATGCGGAAGAATTGGAGGAGGATAAGGAATGGATGGCGGTGTCATAGTGGTGGTCACCGGTGGATGTGGATACTGTGAGGGGGACAAAAGCGGATGAGGGTGAGCGGATGTTCGCTGCGGATACCCTGGAAGGCATACTTGACCCGCCCTGGTGCCTGCTATCATGGGTCCCATCACTACTCTTGTTTCTAGGGAGGAAACTGTCCACCTCCTCATAGGGGTTGACCCTGATGTTAATGGGAGGTTGTTGATTGGAAGGGACTCTACTGTTGGAAGAAGAAACCAAGCTATTGTTCGGTTTCTGTCCCGCATCATTTTTCCACTGCGTTACTGGCACGGCTGGGTAATGATACAAGCCATCTCTGCTCATTATTGGATTAACGTGAACCGTCTTCTTCCTTCGCTCAGTCGTGTTAGTGATCGTCGTTTCCGATCCATCGTCCCCGACATAACGCGTCACATTACGGCTCGACTCGTTCGGACTGACCGACGAGGCATTCGATGATGACGAAGTTTGATAGGAAGTGGACTTATATCCAGAATCGCTTGATGGCGATGCAGTACTTGACGTGTATGGGCTCATTTTGACAGGACTCGAGCTGTATGCTACATTTGCATTTACAATGTTTGAGACTGCATAAATTGGGGCTTTCTGAAATGGTGTGGCACCAACCCGTGAGGCAAGCTCGCTCCGCGATTGGACACGCCTCTGCTGCTGCACGTTATCAGTGCGGTTGCTATGGTAGCGATGATGATGGATGGATGCAGGGATATATCACAGGAGTATGAGAGAGATGCACACACACCCAGAAACACCAAGAGATAATATATGGAAAGAGGCAAGATTAAAAGTCAGTGGTTAATGATGTTCAAGATATATAACATAAATATACATTCAAACTCAGTTCAAATTCGTGCAGCTACATGGGCTTGAAATGTTAAGTCCAACATTTTAATGGGACGAACCATAATTCAGTGAATCAGAACCCTCTCTTGAAGCTGATGAAATTTGAATTTCTACAATGAATGACAACTAATTCTTTAGAAATTATTTTTTAACAAAACTTAATGATCTCTTGAATGAAAATAATATCAATGACATATTTTGAGAGTCCATTGTTCAATATAAATTTTTAGTTAAAGGTATGTGTAAAACCCATGTAGCCTGCATTTGCAAATCTGGGCCCAGTTGCAAAGGAGATGCAATCAATTGTAAAGTTGCAATTACTTGCAAATCAGATCGTATGAAACGCGCAAATCTAGTCGGTTCAAATGTGCATATTGCAATAAAGAGTAACTTTACAATCAATTGCAACTCTCTCTGCAACGGGGCCCTTATATGTTATCAATACATGCAATAACAATGATGATAATAATCATAAATAAGTTCACAACAATCATTTCATGCCATGTGTTATTTCTATACAGGCCAATTATTAAAAGACACCATGAGTTATTTCTGAAGCTGATTGGTTAGGATATTTTTTAATGTAGATGATGATAACATGTTGTGTTATGTATGGCATGGGCTCTGTTTACAGAAAGATATACAATCCATTGTATTAAGTTACAATTAATTGTGAGTCAGATCATGTGTTCTAAATGCGCAAATCTGATTTTCTGACTAACAATTAGTTGTAACTTACAATCAATTGTATCTCTTTCTGCAATGGGGCTTTTATCTTCCGTATCTCCCTCCAAACCCCCAAAATATGAATATGGTTTTTATGATTTATGGTATGAAAGTTTCATCATTTGACATGAAAATGGATATTTGTGAAGCTGGTACTGTATGTTTTGATTTAGCATTATATCCCAACCCCACAGCAATGTACATGGCCATGGGCCTATTGCATATATAAAGACTGAGTCGCAATCAATCACAAAGTTTGAAATCAAATGTATCCAGGCACCGTAACATAATGATTTACTAATAATCAAAGGATCCATTGAATACTCATACAATTAATGAACCGATTGAATGATTAATTATATGTTCAAATAATTAATCATACGATCAAGTGATTAGATGTACAATAAATGGTAAATCCTTATGTTATGGGGCCCT
Organism: Echinarachnius parma; assembly: GCA_037951105.1. NCBI lineage: Eukaryota > Metazoa > Echinodermata > Echinoidea > Clypeasteroida > Echinarachniidae > Echinarachnius > Echinarachnius parma. Next base: position 17,478 of record JBAMJV010010221.1, on the reverse strand, counting down.
GTTCACTGTATAAAGAGAATCAAACTAAAGTTGTGTTTGATAATATACATTAAACTCTTGAACCAAATGCAATGAAAGGGATATCCCTTAAAACCAAGGGTGCCAGTGAACTACAAGTCAAAGACCTGAAAATTGAGCTATGATGCTTGATTTGCATGGAAAATGATTAGAACCAGGTGACCAGGACCTGAATTACAGCTTTTGCTTGAAAACTAACATCCTTAGGGGGTGTTGCATAGAAAATTGCAATTAATCGCAAAAATGTGATTGATCACAAGTCAGAAAATATGCACATTTGAGGGAATAATAATTGCGCTCTAAGGCACATTTTCTGACTTGCGATTAATCGTTACTTTGTGATTGATGATCATTGATCGAAACTCTTTATGCAACAACCCCCTGGTTAACAGCAAGGTTGCGTTTGATTGATTTGGTGTAGCATTTCATTTGTAACTCTTTATGCAATAGTCTCCACATCACATGCATGCTTTGTGTATGTAATTATGATTGCAATGTATCCCGCATGAACGATTTACCTAAGTGTATGGAAATGTGTCGATGAAACCCTTAAATTCCCAGTGGCACCAACCTTGTTTGCATTATGTTAAAATAATATTATACATCAATTATGCATTATTATGTTAATCAGATTAAAATAAATAATTATTTGAATTAAATGTAGTATATTAATACATCAATAGTATACACATGATAAATATGTGTTAGAGTAATTATTCCAGCACCAATTGATCATTAATGCAATTGAATATGACCTGGTAAAAATGATCATCCTGAATGGAATCTACTTCAGAAGGGACATTTTGGTAGTCTGAAGGTGTAGAAACGTGAACATTTCTATATCTTGAAGGAAAAAATTATACAATTTATCAAAATAAATTAGCAAATAAAATCTTTTCAAACATATACATGTATATATTTAAAAGTTTGAGTAAAACAATCCAAAATATTTCAATACTTTACACCAGTGAGAAATAGTGATTAAACTTCAAGATACTTTTCTTGATTCTTGAAATAAAAAATCAGGCATTTTGTCTAATTCACAAGTAGAAAAACAAGTATTTGATTTCAATGAAAGTATGTACATTACATGTAGGGGAAATTTTTTTTTCACAGATTAGCATTTGTAGAATTGTTTTCATGAATTAAAACCCAGGTATCTGGCATAACCAAGGTATTTGGCCTGAAAACAACATCACAATAAAAAAGAAAACAAAGACAAAATTGGGTCTTACCCATCACCCTTGAGCATCGGTGACGTCAGGATGGGAGGCACCGGGTCGTAGGGTGTCCCTGGAGTCCCTGGAGTCCCAGGGGTCTTGGGAGCTTCCTGCACCTCCCTCTGGAACACCGGATCCCGGACTCTGTCGTGGCTAAGATCTGAGTGCTGCCTGCCGAGCGGCCTCCCGTGCGGCTCCCACTCCTTGTTGCTGGTTGTCGTAGTAACGGTGCGCTGCATGTAGGTCGTAGACGGCTTGGCATGGTTCATGTGTCCCAGCTCCTCGATGGATTTCTCCAGGTCTGAGGAGAGCGAGAGAGGAGATGGAGATGGACCGCGCCGGGATGCAAAGTCGGGCGTGGATGAACCCATGGAGTTGTAAATGGGAGTTGTAGTTGGTCCCATTGTGTTATACATGTGAGGCGCTGTTGAACTCACTGGGTTGTAACTATGCGGGGTAGATGAAGCCATCGTGTTATAATTCGGAGTCGTGGATGATCCCGCCGGGTTGTAAGAAGGGGTCTTCGATGATCCTGCGGGGCTGTAAGAGGGAAGCGTAGATGAACCCATGGCATTGTAAGTGGGCGTTGTCTGAGTAGATGTATATGTGTTGTAGTTCACAGGTGAGTGCTGGCGCTCTTGCAGTTTCTGCTGCTGCTGGGCGAGCCAGACAGGGGATCCCTGGACGGCCGTCACTGGTGCTGAGGTTGTGGTCGGGGAAGCCAAGCTAGAGGATCCTGCAGGAGCGGATGAGTACGGGGCTGCAGCATACGATGACGATGCAGGTACGTTCTGGACGCGGTCGCCCTCAAAGCGCACTCTATGCCTGGGTGATGTGTTGACTGTCTCTGTAGCCTGCTCAAACCTTGGGCCATTCCTGCTCTGTGGAGGATAGGCGGCGGGGGGTGGGGAAGACGGTGAGTTGAAGTCGATTGGTCGTCCGTAGTCCCTGTCCCGCTTCTCCTTCAGTCTATCCTGCTGCTTCTGGAACCAGTCCATTCCATTGCTGTCAACCTCTACTACCGGGCTGGCAAACCGTACCGGAGGGGACTGAGGGCCCAGGGGCACATTGGGGGGTGACTGTGGATGCATGGGGGCATACTGAGGTGACTGAGGACTCATCGGGGAGTTAGGGGAATTCTCTCTCACTACAATGATCTTCCCTTGTCGAGCCGCCAAGGGGCGTGGCTGATACTGGGGGTTCATTGCAGAGGAGGAGGGCGGCTGCATCGGGCCGTTGTCTAATCTACTCAAATTAGGAGTCCTTTCTGTCACCATACTCGAAGCAGAGTTAGGTACGATAGGGGTCTCCACGGGACCATTCATCTGAGCAATGTGGGGGCTTCTGGCCCCAAAACCTGGGTTATGTCCTGGGTTGTATCCTGGGTTGTGGCCTGGGTTGTGGCCTGGGTTTCCAAAGTTCCCTTGAGGGGATGAGGTCTGACCGGGATTCAGATTAAATCCACCATTTTGTCCCTGGTGCGGATTGTATGCATGTCCGGGATTACCATAGTTCCCTTGGGGTTGCCCAGGGTTGAGATTGGGTCCTCCATTTTGCACCGGACCATGGGGATTGAGTGGTCCATTCTGGTTCAAAGGTCCGTTGGGCACTGTCCTTTGGCCATTAGACCCCTTTGGCGTGAGGTCATAGGTCGGGTTGTGCTGCTCCACCCTTCCCGGCACACCACCATTGACCATCGGAGGGGCTGCATGCTCCTGGCTGGTATGCCTAACAGGAGTTATGGTCTCCTGCACCGGCCCTCTCTGGTTGGCGTTCTGGCTCTGTTGCCGCAGCTGCTGCTGCATTGCGTCCGTGATCTCTGCATATGGATTCTCTGCCTCGCTCGCTGCAACCTTCTCCGCCGAAAGGTTGCTCTTCTGCGGTGATGACTCCTCTGTCCTCCCTGGTTGTTCTGTAACCTCCTCTCTGACTGGCTCTGGTTTGGGTTTGGTGTACGTGGAGACAACAGGTGCATTTCTTATATCCTCGCTCACGCTGACAATTCGCCTCTGGGTCTGTGTTTGGGGCTGTGGGTTAGCCTCAATCGGATTCCGCCGCAACACCTGAAAGTTTACAGAAAAAATTATACAGTGGAACATTTCTTAAGTATCATAACTATTAAACAAGTATTATTCTGGCCAAACAACATTTTAAAACAAAGAATCTCTTCTTTTTCAAGACCAGTCACTAGTTATGTCTAATGTATTTTTAAAGGGATAATCACATTTGACTTGGTCTGAAATATTTAATTATAGCAGGCTGTATAATCAAATGACCTTGAATATATTTCAGCTATTAAAGACTATTTTGATGTTTGTTTTGTATCAAGAATTAAAATATATTCCCCATCAAAAATTATCACCAATGACCCCAGCCCAGAATCAGTCAAGAACAGAATAATAGAGAGCAATGAGCATGAAACCAACCTTGTGGTCTGGTGATGGTGGGGGAGTCATCCACTGGACACTGGTGTTGCTGGCCGCGTTCCCATCCGCTCCCTCGCCCGTGATCCCCATGAGCAGCTCATCCAGGGCGATGCGTTCCCGCATGTCCATCTGCCGCTTCTTCCCATCCTTGGCGGTGTTGCCAACAGGGGGCGCCTTCTCCGGGGAAAGCACGTACGGGGTGGGCGAGGAACACTCGCCGTTTGTCAGCTGTACGTTTGGGAGTGTTGCCTTGATGGGGTTCCTCGGGGCGCTGCCTGGAGGAGCCGCACAGTGCTCAGGGGATGGTGTCTTCTTCACCTGCGCATAGAGACTGCCATCAGGAGCTGAGCTGTGCGGGATGTCCAGGATCATGTTGTTGTTGTTGTTGCTGCCTGAGGTCTCCAGGTCGGCACCACCATCTGGAATGACAACCATTAGTGGTTGCTTGGTTATTTGATTTATATACAGTAGATGCATCTTATCAATTATAATTATTGATGTATAATTCTGCCCTATATCATCACCATCCAGTAGATGCAGCTTGGGTTTTCACCCAGGCCTATCAGTGCAAAGAGCAGAGCTCTGACCACTAAACCAGAGCACCTGTTCACCTCTCTACAACAGGTAATATACAGGTAAACAATGAATGTTCATGGTCTATTGACATATCAGAATATGCTAAACCTTCTTGAAATGCTAAAACCTTTTTCTTTATACATACATTGCCTTGCTTCTGATCATAATCGCATGGTGATATCAATAAATTCAAATTAAACTGAATTGAATTTTGACCAACCTTCCGGTCCTTCGATGATGTCATTGAAGTGTTCATAGGAGTCCCATCTGATGAGAGGGTCATCGATGTGTTCGCAGGGGAATTCCATCCCGGGCATGAAGTCACTTCCGTGGAGAGCGTTGGGCGTCGATGAGAAGATCAGCTCGATCTTTGTGAACTCCGGGAATCGGGCATCTGGTGAGGTGTGAAGAGATTTAGTGCTTTATACAACTATCAAATCAAATGAGCACATTTGATATTTACTGGCACATTGCCTTACTGTTCAATTAGCTACCTTTCTCCAACTTTGATAGACATCATTGGGCTTTGCACTTAACCCTTTATCTACCGGAGCATGGTGGGCCTAGTCGTTCTATGGGGATTGCCTAATCTAGCAGGGAACAGATTAACAAATTTCCTACAGGAACCTTGTGGGCCCTGTATTAGTTCTATGGGGACTTCAAAATCTAGCATCCATTCGTTCAAGCAGGACTGAATGAATAGATCACCCCCTGAACAAGAGAAACTACTCACAGATCTATAGGGACTCAAGAACTCTTACCAACCAGAACTTCCTTCATTTACATAATATGAATGAAGTGGGGGGGGGGGGGGGGGGGGGTAGTATCAAGTTGTCTAAATGGCAGGGTAAAAATGATTCTTCAATGTTCATTTGCCTCTCAGAGTTAATTGCTAGTACCTGTGCAAGCATCATCTATTAAAGTAATATGTTTTTTTGCTGGATTGAGGTACCAGTTTCTGGAATACAAATCTGTACTCCATCACAGCAGTGTGGAACTGGCACCTGAAGACTTTAGTGTATAGACACTCAGATTTCTTACCAATGAATCTGGTGAATGGGAGAATGGATTAAGCTATCCAAGTAAACTTAACTAAAGAAGTGGGTCAAAAGGATTTCTAGATTCGCATTTGGCATTGAGAGGGTTTATTAGTACCTGTGCAAGCATCATCCAGCTCCAGTTTCTGGAAGACCAGTCTGTACTCCATGACAGCCGTGGTGTGGAACTGGCATCTGAAGACCGTGTCCCTCGTGGTGGACCGGAACTTCTTGTGGTAGCACTTTAACTGCAGGAAGATAAGATAAAGTGAGTTCAAAACACATTTAAGACAAGCTGACATGAAATTTTAATCCTTTTTCGGCATGGTGTGGAACTGGAACCTAAAGACTGTGTCCCTTGTAGATGATCATACTTATTGTGGTATCACTTCACCTGCAGGGATATAAGATGAATGAATTGAAACACAATCCAGGATAATTTAAATATATGTAACAACCTGCTCTCTCAACAACCTCTATATTTAAATAAAAACATGTTTATGAAGGCCGCTAACTCTAGTTGGCACCTAGTTGGTATTCATATAACGTGCTTCGCTAAATTCTTCATTGTAGTTAAGGTTGACCCAGCCTGACAACCGACATCTGCCGAATACCCTAAGTATTTGCTATTCCATGACAGTTTGTAGAAAAAGATCTGTACTGTGGGCTTATTGCATTGAATAATATTCATGTGAGATCTGCTGTATGGAGCTTTGTAGGTTTAACAAAGGGGTGAAGCTACATATGGAGGCTTATAATAGGACTATATAACTTGGTGTCCACAAAAGTTTGCTACATAAACATTTTTCCTGATTTGGGAAACAGCTTGACTTACCAGAATGTCTCCCCTCAGAGGCAGTGCCTTTTCTGGAGTGATTGCAAATCGACTTGTGCCCTCAGGAACAGTGCTGTACAAAGATACATACATACAGAGCGAGAAAGTCAATCTAAAATGGCTTTTGAAAACATCACATACTTTTTTTAACAGATACATTAGGGCTGTTTTAACTACAATAAAAATAAAACTTCAATAAAAATACTCCTTGGATAGGAATGTCCTTATAACCTTTCTCTTATCTTCCTTTACAAAATGAAAGTATATACAGAAAATTTACACAAGATTATGAATTATTTATTGTAAAACAAAATGTACAACTTAACCCAGTGAAGCTGATTTTATATTAGTATCATACAAAAGACCCCCAGAGATCAGACACAGATAAAAACATTAATAAGAGCCTGTTATGATATCAGCTAGAGGCTCCCATGGAAAGCTTGTGGTACACCAATCTTCCTATTCATTCAACTGACAAGAGGTTACTTACTATACTAAAACTATATAAAAAGGAATACTTTTGTTACTGTAATAATAATATTATCACATTATTTTGGTTATTTAGAGTCATTATATTCTACATTTACTTCTCCATTTTGCTGTTTTCATCCTTAAATGGGTGCATTGTCGGGTCCTATCTCGCATCCCTGGGCTAAATATCTTTTTGACACAGTCGGTTGCAGCAACCGCTCTTTAAGATTAAGATTTTAATTTGAATTCTAGATTAATCTACAGGAGACACAAATGAATAAACAAACTTACTATACTCCGGATGTGAAGACAGACTGCATGCCCTGGTAGATCCTTAGGAAAGGACGACAACCTATCGATGAGAAACAAATTATACAATCATTTAAGATATTTTCTATAAAGAACATTACCATTGATTTGAATAAAATATCTCTTTTCAACATTGCACATAAATGACCATAACCCGTAGCTTACGTGAACCGGGTGTATTATGTACAAAGTGTACAAAGGGATTTCATAATCTCAAAGGAAATGAGTTTAACTCACAATTACATGGAAATTTTTGTAAAAAATCTCTGAGATTTTCCTCAACCCATTCAAGAAGATTTTTTTTTTTTTAGCATGCATACTCTCAATATTCTTCCCAGCCCGAGTATAAATGGGATAAAGAATGTGACCACTGATAGAAAGAAATCCCTTTCATTTAATGCACATTACTAGTATTTCAATTTCTTCAAATTCAGGTCAAAGTTTGGCACCCCATGGATCACAACATGATGTAGGAACAGCGGTGCAGAGTTTATCATGATCGAGTTTAGCAAGTTATCTTATCATTTTGTGTTCTTCAAACTATTACTATTTGTCTATGATCTAACTACATTGTATGATAAAATAACTATTTCAATTCTTACCTCCACTGGGGTCAAAGTTCGGCACCCCGTGGATCACAACGTGGTGCAAGAACAGCGGTGCAGAGTTGATCGTGAACGGGTTGACAAGATTTTGTATTTATTTTGTTAAAAACATTTTTAGAAACTATTATTATTTTTCCATGATTTAAACTTTGATAGAATATTGAACTAATTCAATAATATCCATGAATACTAAAACCTTCTTCAGCGGCCACCTGTCTATAAAGGCCACTAATCTTGTTTTCCTAGGAAGCTTGATAAAATAACTATTTAAATTCTTACCTCCACTGGGGTCAAAGTTCGGCACACCATGAATCACGACATGATGCAGAAACAGCGGTGCAGAGTTGATCGTGATTGAGTTGGTGAGAAGACCGGAGAAATAGTCGACGTAGCGCAACTGAGAGGGGTGCATTGTGGGTAAGATCTTGGCCTCAAGGAAGCGCTTCATTGCGTAGCGGTCCACGCTAGTGTCCGTTCTGCAGAGCAAAAATTAAAGTAGAAAAAGATAGATAAATTGACAGAATTGAACACTACTGTTATCATTGTAAGTGCCATCAGTTCTTAAGTGAAATTTTGAAGACTAAATAGGAAATACAATTAAAATCAAAATTAAAATCAAGAACAAAACCTCATAAATGAAAAAGTGAAATATGAAGCTAATTAAATTTTGCAAAAGAAAAAAAAAATCAACAAATATATAATGGTGTACATGTTCATAACATAAACATTAACGTAACATTGATTTGGCCAATAAACTTACAAGAAAACATACACAAAGTAGCTTTATCATAATAATTGGAACAAGTACAATTAAGGAACTAATATCATATTGCCATGGTCACTTGATAAATAAACATGATAGACACAAGGATTTAACGGTATCAATGTACATCCTATTGTGATAATTCTGGCAGTATAACATTTCTTTTCTTTTCCTTCCCTTAATCGTTATCTAGACAAACCGATTCAGGACTGATTGATTTTTGCTAAAAACATGTTTTCTCCATAGACCAAAGTCTGATTTTTTTTCGGAACCAGTCCTGAATGGGTTTAATATCAAAGTTTGAAGAGTGTGGGTGGTCAAAATAAACAGAAGATGAGATCGTTGGCAACAGTTGGGATAACATATCACATACTTTCTCTTTCTTCTAGATATAAATTGGAAATATGAATGTCACATGATTCTGTTATTCTGGTATGACATTGTCAGTTCTCAATTACAAGGCCAAAACTGGGGGAAATCATGCAGAACAAACTTTCTTGATAAACTAGGGGCATTCTTTTAGTTATAGTGTGGGTGTTAATAAGCAACATAAGCAGAATAATGTTTTAAAAAATCTTTTCTTTTCTTATTAAATTATATATTTATAACAATTTCAAAAAGATCATTATGAACAATTTTAAGACAAAGTTCTAAATTACAATGACATGTGACACAGAGTCAAATATATTTATGTTATAACCTGTTCCCTTCGAGTTTCTGAAATCCCCATAGACTTTGTACACAACCCGCCTGGTTCCTGTACAAGGAAGGGGTCAAGTGTGTCAAAAATGCTTTTCTTGATAAATTTTGAGGAGCTACTTACGATGAGGTGATGTTCATGTAGTTCATGTAGGCAGACACCACAACTCCTATCGGCCCTCGACTTCCCTGAATGGAGTAAACAAAAAAAAAGAGAATAAATAAATTGATTAATAAATACATGTAGGTAGAAAAAACAATCAACATAGGGAAACCTAACACGAAATAGTCTTTTCCATTTATTGACATTAAAGAAAATGTTAATATATTAATACAATACTGCGAAATACACACAGAATCAGCATTATTTAGGGGGCACAAACAAGCCTAGTTCAAAATAGTGAACCACCTGTGTTGTATTTTGAATACTGCCCTCTACCTCCCCGTGCACAATAGGGCTTGCCTTACCTTACAATGCAAGACCACTACATGGTCTGGGTTCATCTTCAATCAAGCCTCTATCTGTTAGCAAATACTGCAAAATACAAAACTAGCCTAGTTTACAATGGCAAACCCCTTTGTAGTATTTTGAATACTGCCCTCTGCATCACCATGGACAACATTCTTTAAAACAAATCTAGCGCTTGACTAACCTTACAATGAAAGACCGCTACATGGTTGGGGTTCATCTTCATCCAAGTCTCTATCTGTTTGCAGATACTGCACAATACAAAACTAGCCTAGTTCAAAATGGCTTATCACTGTGTAGTATTTTGAATACTGCCCTCTACCTCCCCGTGCACAACATTCTTTAAATCAAATACAGGGCTTGCCTTACCTTGCAATGTAAGACTGCTACATGGTTGGGGTTCATCTTCATCCAAGTCTCTATCTGTTTACAGATACTGCACAGCCTCTCCAGGGGAGGGGCCAGTACATTGGGCCATCCCAAATCACGAACCTGGAAATAAAGAAGGTACATACAAAATGAAACAGTCAGTCATTTTTGTTTCTATGGATTGAGGAATTCAAGCTGTTGATTAACTTCAAATAGTTACACTGGAGAGTATTAACTGACAAGTTATAGAAAGTCTTGATATTATCATCATCATCATCATCATCATCATCATCATCATCATCATCACCATCACCATCATCATCATCATCATCATCATCATCATCATCACAATCACCACATTCATTATCATCACCAACATCTTCATCATCATTATTACCGCTACCATCATCATAATTTTTGCATCATTTCACCACTACGCCCATCTTTATTTTTATCATCACCACCATCACCACCACCACCACAACCACCATCACTAACCTCTGTGTTGAGTTTTGCGATGTCATGCCTCCTTCTTGAGAGGTTGAAGACGATATAGCCCTCGCCGTGCTTGCTCTTGAGCATTCGCACCACATCACGCAGGTTGCTCCGGTACTGGTTCTCCAAGCCACCAGCAGGGAAAGACACGGCTACAAGATAATAATAATAATAATATACTTGATTTATATAGCGCCTAATATGATTGAATTATCCTTAAGCGTTTTACAATGATATTATTACCCCAGTCATAGGATACAATGCAAACCAGCAGACATTGTGTGCACCATCTCCACTCCCTGGGGAGCATTCCTTCCAAGTGGCTCATGGGCATTGAGAAGATCCTTTACATAAAGGCTTTCACCTCCTACCACCAAGATGATCACAAGAATAACTTTTAGGTTATAAATATAATAAATCCATCGCATAAACGTTGCATTTGAATAACTTACAAGATAAATATGATAAACACATATAAATATACAGTTGAACAGTTTACCTAAATGTAGTAAGGAAAGAATGTCCAGAAAAACACAACACAAACAAGAAAAAACTCTTATTATGCAATGGGTAGTTGCGCTTAATTACAAAATTGCATTAAATCTCAAATTTACAATTGATCGCAACTCATAGTTTTATGCAAAATGTTTCATACAATGATTTTACATGTTTAGCTCATTTTACAGTTAATGTATATCATACTATAATTATTCAATGTTTCATTACAATAATGAAGGTAATAAAAAGAAGAAAGGACCTCTTACCTATTAATCTCTCTGTGATGTAATCTACTTCTAGGTCAAAGGAATATCTGACGAGTCCATCACCGCTCCTGCAACAAAAACGAATACAACAAAATTGAGAAACAGAACAAAATATATTTTGTTACTTTCATTATAAATGTACTTTCAGGTTATATCTACTAAGTTGTGTTATACCATGAGTGTAGAGTGTACAATAAGAAACTATGGGACGAGATGTAAATGTAAATTACTTCGACATCATAATAATATCCGCTATAAACTTATTTTTATCACTAGGTATTTGGTCTAATTCATCTAAGATAGCAACCGAAACATTTTCATACAGTTATGGGAGTACTTAATTTCTGTTTGTTGCCTGTATGTTTTTGCCTGTATCCATGTATGTGGTTTAGCAGTTAGCAAGTCTGCCTCACGTATGGGAGGTTATGGGTTCAATCCCAGGCCTTGTCAAATCGGCACAGGAAGGACTTTAACATCTGTGGCAGCAACCAAAATATATCCATAGATTATACAAAATTTACGTAAGTTTCTACCAACTCACTTTATCGCTATGCTTTTCGTCTGGTACGCCTGCGGTTGCGACTGCAGCGAGGGCGAGGGCGACGCATTCTGCATGTTTGGTGAGGAGTACTGCACGGATGTTGTCACGGGAGTCACGCCGAACGACATCATCGGCGACGACTCCTGCGTCTCGGTCTTCCGTGTGATCGTAACAAATTTCTGCTGGGCCTTGGGCGTCGATGGCGGGGTGGGCGATGTCGGTGGGGTGTGGGCGTTCTGGGAGGAAGAGGACGGGGATCTCTTGACGCGGCGGTAATCAAACGGGGAGGTCTTCCCGCTCCTACCGTCCGGAGAAATCTGTATCAAAGAACAAGATTGAATAGAAGGTGGTTATATTTTTGTTAAGTTTTTAAACTTTTAAACCATACAGTACTGGTCCCCAAAATACTAGGGCTGTGGTTTATGGGGGATGCATGTTAGGCCTTGACCTGTCCAATTACTGGTTATAAATTTATTCCGGCTGGGGTCTATGGCAGCATGCTCTTCGTATTTCTCTATCCTTTACACTTGTATTGTATTTGTCACTTATTGGATGTTTTTACATGTATGCCTTCTCTCCATAGCCAGGGCTCAATACTAGCCCGGGGCTAGTAAAAATTGGGGTCAGGCAAGTAAAATGTCAACAATTGTTTAGCTTGCTTGCCCGACCAGGCAACTGAAATGATTGTTCAACTATGAGAGAACAATGTAATTTTATATGTAAATCTCAACTAGAAGGAGGGCAAGTATGTTTTATATTGGGAGAAGTAAAATTTCAAAATGTACGATTTTACTTGCCCGAACGGGCCAATACAGACAAATATTAGTGTGGAGGCTTGTCATAGCTACTTCACTGCAGGAGGATGTTGAAATTTAATCTGTGATTAGCTCAAATTGTGTTAGAATTTTCAACAAAATTTCAAAGTGAGATTGGATTATCAATTAGAGTTAGATTGGATTATCAGTCTTCAAGCAGATCATAAAGTTTCTACATTATTTTGCAGGCATACAACATCTAGGAAATTTAATCTTAAATCCTATGGACACGATTGCCCATACACAATTTCCTCAACAGAAAATTAAGACCCGTACAGGTCACGAACAGATGGCATACTCCTTCAGTATGAAAGCACTACAAACATAAACCAAATTAATCATGACACACTTTTAACACCTCCCTGGTTTTTCTGTGTAAAGTGCTGATAAACACAAATCTAATTTTACCAAAATCATAAAATATAGGCCTTCTTTCTGAGAAGTGGGTGACCTAAATTTGGAAACCTAATTTTGGCATTCACATAATATTATGTACATGTAGGTGAACAAATAACAAATATTAAAAAACATGTCTCTTGTGTAAAAATAAAGTAAAACATAAGGTGTGCCACCACCCCCTCCCCCCCCCCCCCCCATCCAAGCAGTCCGACATCGCTTTGCCACTGACTAGACCAGTGTACATTTTAGGAATTTAGTAAAGGCCAGTTAGAATTTTAAAAAAACATCACAAAGTGTACAATCCTAAGCGATTAGTAAATGAACTTCAAGTTAATGCTCAATTGTTTAATAATCTCTTCACTAAAATTGCGGGTAGATTTTTAACTTTAAACTTGTCAATGAAATCTCAGGAGTGTACAAGTAATTTGTGATATCCTGACCAGAAGAAATCAAGGTCCGATATTCCTAACGGTGTAATTTGTCCAAAGATTTTTTTTGAGCAGGTGACATTTCAGAGGAAATTGATCGTGTAATACACACAGGTTATCAACATATTAACAACTTCCTGAACGTAATTAACTCCAGAGAGGAGAAAGTAACGAAAGAGGAGGAGGGGGATTGCTTTTCTAGATATCTAGTAATGATGATATCGCCATTTATAAAGGGGAACTGACAGTGTAATGGATAAGGGGACATCTTCCTGTGAACAGCTTGTACCTTTTTCATAGTGGTTCTATCAGTGTCACACCGATAAAAATACCAATAGAATTTGCTTTATGTAAACAAAGGTGCTCCTGCTCTGGAGCAGGAGAAGTTAATCGCCTATTTCTCTTCTTTCTATCGGCTATTTACCCTGATATTTCTCCTCTGTACCATTCATAGTGGCCGTTTCATCGGATGCGCCCGGACACATCCAATGAAAATCAGTGCACTATGAACAGGGTATTGGTAATTGTAACTAAACCTGAAGAGGGGAAAGTGGGGTGGGGGGGGGGATGGAGGGGGTACCTTCTGACGTTTTAACATCACATTTTCCTAGGAAACTATACTAACAAATATGGTTTGTTTTCCTGTTAACAACTTCCTAATCTAAACAGGGGAAAATTTGAGGAGTGGGGGAGAATTACCTAAGTGACTATTTTCATTAAAGAAGACATTTTTACATCACATTTTTCAGAGGAAACCGAGTGGTTGTATTCATGTGGACATCTTCCTTCGTCAAGGTGTCATTAAACACAAGATTTTGAAAGTGAGAATGACTTTTGAGATAATACAGATGACATTTTAACATCATAATGTTGAGACCAAAGTTGGTAGTAGACAGGGGCCAACTATCTGCAAACAACTTTAATAATAGATTTACCATCGCCTACAGGAGCCTGGTGGGTCCTGTATTAACTCAATGGGGATTGCAAAATCTAGTATGAAAAAAAAAGAGTTAAATCCACAGATCAGGGAAAAAATTTAAATACATTTTTCGGGGGCTACTTTTCAAGCTTACCTGCATGAAAATTACACTCCCAAAACTTTCGGGGGCTCTTTTATGATTTTCGGGGGCTATTTTTGGCAATTCGGGGGCGAATTCGCCCCGAGCACCCATGTATTTCTTTCACTGCCAAAGATGGGGTGAAGTGAAGGGGTTGGGGGAGGGAGGGGCAAAAAAGAACTTTTGAGATTTTGAGAACAGATGACATGTTAACGTCACATCTTTTAGAGGAAACCAGGAGTGTAACCAAGAAGTAATATTTTCCTGCGAAAACTTCCTTATCATAATCCAACCCTAGAGTGGAGGAAAGGGGGAGGAAGAGAGGAGAGGGGAGAAGGGGACATGGGAGGGGAGGAAGAGAGGGGAGAAGGGGACATGGGAGGGGGAGGAAGAGAGGGGAGAAGGGGACATGGGAGGGGGAGGAAGAGAGGGGAGAAGGGGACATGGGAGGGGGAGGAAGAGAGGGGAGAAGGGGACATGGGAGGGGGAGGAAGAGAGGGGAGAAGGGGACAGGGAGGGGGAGGAAGAGAGGGGAGAAGGGGACATGGGAGGGGGAGGAAGAGAGGGGAGAAGGGGACATGGGAGGGGGAGGAAGAGAGGGGAGAAGGGGACATGGGAGGGGGAGGAAGAGAGGGGAGAAGGGGACATGGGAGGGGGAGTTAAAATGGAGAGAGCTGATAAGGGTGACTCAAATTCAAAGCTTACAACTTTCTAGAACAGTTCAGCAACTGCTAAACACACAACTATTCATTTGGTTTCATATATGTGACTGGATATAGCAAAACCCTGTACTTGTTGGTAATTCATGTTTTGATAAATTGACATTTTAAGTTCACATGATGCATGATGTATATGTAATAGCCCGGTGCAGACAGAGCCGACTCGACTGGTTGTCATTCCGATCGGCTCAGTTTCCAGTGCCTCGCGACACACATTTTGCCAGTCGAGAGACAGTCGGATGCCAGTTGGGGCGATTCAACGCGAGAAATCTGCTCCGACCGACCGGGCCCAACTATAGCCTGATTTAACCAGTCGGATCGGGTCGAGTCGGCTCTGTCTGCCCGGGCTTAAGTGACCAATATTTTCAAAATTAAAACAACCATATCATTGCCAAATATTGTCCAATGTTTAAGAAGAAGGCATCTAATGAAAGCTTGTGATGAGACCTTTCTCATGGCTTGAAAAGCTACATTTTGATTGTTTCCGACAAGTGCAAGGTTTTGCTATATCCAGTCACATTTGTGTGAAGTTCATAATTTATTGCATATAGTTGTTATAAACGTGTATGTAAAATCAACCATTTCTAAAAGAAGAACATTTACTTGAATTTGAAGTTGAATATGCACTTTTTGTCTAATAATGCTAGTTTGATTGTTCTTGCAATATCATTCTTTTTATTACACTCAATTGCTGCAGGAACACCAATGATAAAACAGACCTTATACATGTATTTTGACAATGTAATATGTAAAATGACTGTTCAGAAATGATTTAGAAATATAGGCCTCCTTGCTTCAAATCATTTTTGAAGTACAATCAATTGAATCGAGGTCAATTATCAAATATCTAGAAGGGGGTAATTCAATTGCTTGTGAAAGTGAAAAGTTATATTAAAAACAATTTATAACTAAGACTTCGTCATCTAGATACTGAAAGATGACTGATAGGCAAGCCTTTACTAGTAGTTTAAGTTAACTATAAATACAAAGTATTTCAGAGCGATATGAGATATAACCAGTAGGATAACCATCTTGACGTAAACATAAACTTTTGCAAACTGACCTACATGTGTATAAATTTAAGCTTAGCCCAAACAAGACAATATGATTTTGCAATATTTTAAATTCTCCAGCACAAGTACCTTTTGGGGGACAGTCAGTTAAAGGGATCTAGTAACTTTGTTGGCATGTTCAAAAACTGACGAAGGGTTGATAAATGTGTATTTCTGTGATCTGATATGCCAACTGAGTGATGTGTGAAATTCTTCTTCACTTTAGTATTTTCTTATGATTTATGTTTTTCTCTACGATAATTAGGTATTAGTATTAGTCTTGCTAATGAAGAGGTGGTCAAAATGATTGAAGTATTATCTAAGAAGTAAGAAATGACCAGATATTCTATAATGACGTAAACACCGACATGGTTATTAACTGACCCTCTCATAACAGCTTGAATATGTATTTTTAACTGATTAGTATACCAGATATATTTGTATAACTATATTATAATTCCATTTAAACGATAACTATAATTTAATCATAATATATAAAACTGCAACTTGACAGGTGATCTTGATCCCAAACTAGAGACGGACTATGATTGTGCTGATTTTGGAGAGATGATTCAAAAGCAATTTTTAATTTTGGTTTGGTTTTAGAGTGACTCATGCTTACCTCTAATCATTAAGTATTAATGATCATTAATTTTGTATGTATGAATTAATCTTGAGAAAACAGTAAATCAATTTCACTCTCAACTTTTAACTTTTAACATACTTGTTGATGCCAATATTCATGAAAGTTTTAAACAAAATAAAATGTGAGACTCCTTGTTAATATACTCACAGGAATGTATTATTTTGTAATTATGTACTTCACATGCAGTATCTATAATGTTTAAATATTCATGGTTTTAATATAATTTTCTTTAAATTAATTCAAACATAAATTGACCAGAAATATTCAAATGGTTCAAAATGAGCAAAGAAAAATAGGTTTCGCCTGAATCGAGCCCGAGACCTCGGATTGCTAGACCGGTGCTTAACCCGGCGAAGCCTATTTTTCTTTGCTCATTTTCAATAATTTTCTCTATATTTACAATTATTGCGAACAGAATTATTACAAGTGCAGAAACCTAGTCTATGTGGCCACAAGTCTCTAAACGAAAATGGGTAAATCTTCTTAGTGACAAGTTCAATAAGTTTGTGAGCTTTCTCGTTCATATCATCATCTTCCGTATCTTTCATTAAGGATTAATGATTTGGTGCCGTAGAACCTTATCAAAACACCAGGATCCCTCAGAAGGGGATATTTAAATTAAGTAGCTAGTTTGAACAGTTTTGACCCTCTCGGCTTTGACTCAAACACTATAATTTGATAAACTTGAAGTAATAGCTAAAGTGTACGAGGGTGATGTAAAATAAGAAATGCTGAATTAATTTGATATATACTTATCAGTATTA